>JACXIL010000247.1:0-62800 GCA_014737365.1 Bombus soroeensis
ATGTTTTAAATTAATGGCTTAAATGTTGTAAATTAGTAGCTTAAATGTTATAAATTAATGGCTTAAATGTTGTAAATTAGTAGCTTAAATGTTATAAATTAATGGCTTAAATGTTATAAATTAATAGCTTAAATGTTATAAATTAATAGCTTAAATGTTATAGATTAATGGTTTAAATGTTATTGCTTGATATTTTTTTTTCTTATTTACCTTATTTTTAAGTTCTTCCTCGATGTTCACTCTCCGGGGGTTCAGGCACAAAAGAGCTCGCGCGCGAGTTGCGTGTTCCTTATATACCTTGACAAGGTGTCGGAATGTCAATCAAACGGTAACGACCTTTTGACATAGCAAAAGACGGTTTTTCCATTATAACAAAATCATATGGAACAATTTCTTAAATTTTATCGTAAATTGGCGCCTTCAACGATTTAATACGATATCCATTTTTGCCATTTTAATAGTTTCTACAAGCTAAGACTAAATTCACACTTCTGTGATACTAGTTTTCGACTATCAATTAGTTTGAACAAAAAGGGGAAAAAAGCCTAACGGCAGTCGATGACGTTACTGTGAAATAAGTTAAGGTATTAAATAATCAGACAGATAACATTCATATTAAGCATTATATTATATTATCGATATTCGTTCATTTACTCGTGCTAATTACAAAATAAAAATGTTCTTTTTTCTTGAATAACACCTACATCACGCGACATCTGCGATATTTAAAATTCTTACTTAGTGCTTACTTAAAAGTCAGGTTCTTTTTTAATTTCTCTGAAGTTAAACGAGTAAATTTACTCGTTATAGTTGTAACATAAAGTGGCTTTTTTTCTTCAATACCGCCTGCATCGCTGTACGTGCCGCATACATTAATTATTTACCTAATAATATGAACTAATTGGCTGTAATCGCGGTTAGGTATTTCTTCGTTAGATCTATCAAAGGATCTATTAGGCTATTGGCGAGTCGCCGTCATGAACTACGTAGAGTTTGGATCGATCACCTTGTCCAATAAACTATTCTAATACTTTCGAATGAATTTAACATCGTATAAAAGATCCAATCGACGTATTGCCTTTGTTACGACGCTATTGAGTCGATGTCGTCTTACTTCTCTGTCTCGCATATAATTTTAGTATCTTAGTCTTACTTTGTTTAGTTAAATTAAACTAACGCATACGCTGCCACAGATGTTACCCAACTGTAAGTAGAATTCACTGTAGTGATACTGGTAACTTTTCGCGAATATTTCTCGACGAAATTTATGCCAGTTCGCCCCTTATGTGTATAGGAAAAAGTTGATTGAAATATCGATTTCTAAAACATGTCGAAATATCATCAAAATCAGAGCCTAGTCGGTCTTTCTGCAGTTTCGCCCGAATCTTCTTTTTAAAACGATCTTAAAACGGATTCTTAAAATGCATCCCGTGGATTCTTCATTGAGACAACCATTTTCTATGCAAACTTTTGGAGAAAAGATTCAAATTAAAATACTGGGATCAACTATTCCTGATTTGATTATAGCTCGGACAAACAAGGGAAGAAAAGCTGTGCCATACTCAATGCCTAAGGTTATTGACATGTTCAAACGAGGGGAAAAAATCGTCAAGCCGGTTTAATAATTCGAGACTGTTTATGATTACATGATGTACACGTAGCATGCAGCATGCTGTAAAATCCACTAACCGTCACTTCACATATGTATGTACCCCGAGAGGAACAACGCGCATATACACTTACCTGTACTTAGCGAATCTTTGGATTGGAAAATTCAATCACCGCAACGCAACGAGGAGAAAGGAAAAACCAAGAAGGAGATCAAAGTCAAGATAAAGTGCGAGTTTCAATGTGCGTGCATCATATATTGCCTTTACTTTGATACTTAATTGTTTTGTGCATGCCTAGTTACTTTCTATTTCTAATACTGGTGTTGCTAAACATGCGATTTGTTACCTTGAGTTTTTTAAAACGTATCCTTATATTCATCGCAGAAATAAAATGAAAGCAATCTCTTTTCTATCAAACCCCTACGATCTTTATTAAATATGCAACTAAAATATATTGTTCTTTAATTTCATTGAAAGTTCATGTAGTTGAAAGCAACACGGTAAAATAGCTCATTGCTGTTTGAATAATCTGAAAGTATGTGTTACAATAAAATTATGTATAATCTTACCATCGTATAAAATGAGTCGCGATAGAAAGTATTTACCGCTAGAAAAGTTTCCATTGACATGGTCGCTACTTTGAAAGCTGTGATTTTGCTAAATACTAAAGTCCTTGCGAGTAAAAATTTATACAAATTATGACACTTTTTAGGAAATATATACCACATAGCCTCGCATCTAGATGAATTAATTATCAATTAGCTCTTGAAATATAAGAATGCAAACGTTTCTGAAAAGTAAAGGAGATATTCTTACGCCGCGTTGTACACCTCTTCGCTGTGATTCAATAATCTTTGCCCAGGAAGGCAGAGGACGAATATGTGAGCAGCTTGCGCGAATGTAAATGATCCAAATCGTATCGTATCAGCTGCATTGCCTAGTTTCATTACAGTCTAAAAATAGTGAAGCGTTTATAGATTTGAATCAAAGACGAATATTCTGATTTAATTATATAATGTTGTACAAATACTTGCTTCGACTCCTGCAATGCTAAGGCAGACAACGTTAAAGAACAATTGAACGAATATGGATTTGGCGAACAATGATTCGATAAGATTACAGTATCTAAGAAAAATAAAATCCATCTGTCGGTGTGGCGTGAAAGAAACAGACAAATGTGGCTGTACATTAGGATGGACCTTACACATACTTATTTGTCAAAAATTAATTTTGAGTTCTTTTTATCAAGACACACCTTGCAATAGTACCACTAGATGAATGCATTAATCTATGAAAAATATAGAATCGAACGACAAATCGTGTCACGTTGATTTTGAAAATTTGTTTGTTTTTGTGACTCGTTTCTACGCGTTGCGATACATCGTAAGTATATACGTGTCTCAGATATATCGTTGAATTTATCTTTTTTTTCTTTTTTCTATCTTTTTACACAAGCGTTGCCGGCAGTCTCCGTCAGATTAAGGTCTCGGCCAGATTAAGGAAACAAGTAGCCTAAACCCGAATACATTGATGATATTCATTTTTAAATGAATTATAATAGCCGTTCCTTACAGTCTTGCATGTGCACGTTCTGCACAGGGTCGTTAAACTCGCCCGATCTTCGTGTATAAACAGAAGATAAGCGGCTGGCGGTCGGTAACTAATACCGACCCTTTTCGCTGCGACAGGCGTACAACTGTAGTAGACAGAAATACCGGTGTAGCGATACCGGCGCTTTTTCTCCAATATCACGAAAGCTAAGCGAGTTCAGCCCTTGTATGTATATATCCAAAAATCATGGAAATCGAAGGTTACTTATCTTTTCTACAGTTTCACGCAATTTCAGAAAGTACAACTGGTACGCGATATTGGACGAAAAACTAATAGAACTACAAGGAAACGGAATATTAGAGCCAGAAGAATCAGAGGAGGAGGTATCGAATGGCCGATATAAGGAACAAAATTGAAGTCAAAACATTTCGTTGTGCGACGAGAGATAAAGGCGATAGAGACAACAACTACGGATAGAGATAAAGCTTTGGCCTCGAGATACTGATACGCCAGCTGCGTAACATGAGAAGGGAAGAAACCTTGAAATTTGAAACATATCACTGTTTGATCGCTGTGCGCGATCGTGCCACAACTCACTTTATTTACGCTTGGTTTAACACTTGACGAATTCGCTTCTACAATAAATTATCAACGATAAATTACTTACACGACTATTTTGTAGTACAAGAGCGGAACGCGACCGTTTTTCTATCAGGTCTCGGAATCAGAAGTGACTCCCTGTCCTCGAATATCTGATCGATATCGCCGAGGAGATCGTCCTTCTCCTATTCGCCGGTTAACGGGGCTCGTCCGTTGGCTCTGGCATTCTACACTGCGGCTGTCAATTACTGTCAAATACCCGAGTTTAGCGGTATGGCAGCGATATTACGTATCTCGATATGTCCCCAATATCAACGATATGATATACAGAGGAAAGAGGGAAAAGACTTCCAACAGGTACTAAGCATCGAGAACAGGGAAGAGGCAAAAAACATTTTCAATTACGTACAACCAACGATAAAGACGAGAAGACCACACTTGGATCGGTAATAAAGCTAAAATACATGAGAAAAGATACTTTTATATACAGACATAAATGTAAATATAGCTGTATGTACGTACTGTATATATATATCATTGTATCGTATACGCTATACTAGATGTTACATATGAATTATTAAGAGAGAGAGAGAGAGAGAGAGAGAGAGAGAGAGAGAGAGAGAGAGGGAGAGAGGGAGAGAGAGTTAAAGTAGTATAATAAAATAGCAATATAATATAGGAATTAAGAACTAGATGTAGAAATCTGATACAGTGTAGGAAACTAGGAATAAGAATGCAACAACCCCTAGTTATATTAGGCTTTGAGCCTAAAGTAAAAACAAATAATAATAATTATTATTGTTACAGAGCGTAAGAAGACAAATTCAACGATAAGACGAACATGTATACTTACTATATATATATATATATATATATATATATATATATATACTACGACGTAGAAAAACTGGTCACAAAAATAAAAGAATTTTTTGCAAAATCAATGTGGTACGATCTCCCGTCGCCTGGTCGATCTAAAACTTTGTACAAATCACTTTTTCATCCAGTAGCACAAGGGGTGTCTCAAAAAGCTTTGATAGCGGAAGAATCCAAGTCCATCCTACCGTACGCCAAGTCTACCGACCTTATTGCATTTTGATATTCTTTTATACAAAGAAACAGTTTCGTACAAATTTTCTTCTCTTCTTCCGGCAATAATTCGGTATTTTTGTAGTTTTCGAATAAACGACGATCCTTTAAATTTATCAAACTACTCGCATCCAAAATGTGCACAGTTCTCAATTCGTAACTAGAAAAATTTCTTTTTCACATCAAATGTCGCAGAATTTTAAACATAATAGAGATATATGTAAACTTTACCTCACAATTGCGAACAAAGCACAGCCATGTTGGGCGTACAGCATGTACGTAGTATCACAAGAAGCAATTAAATTGGCAATCATGGCTATTGTCATGTATGAATGTATGAACAGATAATAAAAATATTGTTGTGCGTCCACGCCATAATCGAGTTCAATTGGAAAGCTTTTCTCTTCTGAATGATTCGAGGGTATGATGAAATCAATTAGCAGCGATATTGCTGGTATCGTTATGTAAGCTGCCACTGTTGTGTAAACGTATACTAAGATGGGAATAAGAAAACTTTTTACCCTTTTAAAGAACTCGGAAAAAAGTTCGAGATCCCAGACACTTACAGGCATAATAAAGTGTAATTTTTCTTCCTTGTACGTCATAATATCGAAGAATCAGCTTTTCTGGGCGATTCGCATAGTAATTATGGTTACTTTTAATGAATAAGAGTACATCCCTCATCTGTTGAAAGAAGAATAGGAGAAACGTCATTTAATGAAAATAAAGAAAGAAAAGTTTGTTCTAGATTCTCTAGAGTGTAGGAATTCGCAAATATATTTTCGAAAGTTTTCTTCATGTTTTCATCGTCCTGTGTAAATTTGAATTGCAACGAGAAACAAGTTGCTTTCATCCTGTGAAAATTATTCTCTATGCAACGATTGAAATAGAACCCGTTAATTAAATTAACAAATCGTTCCTTGATAGATCCTTAATAGATATTTCTTTGCTAAACGAAATAGATGGATGTAGTACCTTTTTTGTGTTAAAAATTGCGTTGAGATACATCGACATAGAAAGGAAGAGTGCTATGATCGGTGGCATGCATTCGATGGCTAAACCGTTGTTGACACTCCATGCATTGGACAATCCTCTAATCTAGAAAGATCCATATATACGATATAAAATTACAAAAATATGTAAATAAAAGTGTTTGATTATTTGAGAAGAGTTACAAAATTCTATTCCATGCCAAATTGTTACATTCTTCTATAAAAAATGTAAATTCTCATTAACATACGAGTATAAATAATTCACTAAACGCTTGAAATTATCTCTTTGTTGAACTGTTATTCGCCGATCGTACAAGATCCACGCATCTTAACTTGGTTAAAATGATCGTTAGCAAGTTCGTTTTATGATCACTTATTCGGAAATTACTGTACTTGAAAAAGAACAATCTTAATTAGATGACCTCCAATAACATCTCCGCTTGTTTATAATTACAATTGCACAACGTTTATTGTGATGTAAAGAAAAAAGAAGAAAATATATTATATGAAACAAATGTTATATATTCCAATCAAAAAATCGTATAAAAATAAAATTAATTCGCACATCACACTGTTAGCTTTATACACCAAGAAGATTAAAGACACCGTCCGCACGAAGGGTTTATTTCATTCTAAAATGAAAATCGTTTTACTGCAGGCAATCATTTTCCTATAGGTTGCTTTCAGCGACTCATTTATTATGATAGCAGCCGGTCGTTTCGCTTATTAAGTACAATGTTCTCCGTATAATGACGAAAAGAAAGAAAGAAAGAAAGAAAGAAAGAAAGAAAGAAAGAAAGAAGGGACGATGAAACAACAATCTTCTTTAATTAGCTATCATTTTGCGAATATATCTGACATGAAAGAAATAGAAACTGGAGGGGACCTTGTGGGATAGGTAGACGTGAAAATCTTGTCTCTCGCATTTAATGAATACGGAACGATGAACTGTTTCGGCTATTTAAATAATTAACTGGCCCGTTAATGATTTAACAAGCAAATTATCGTCAATTGCCTTCGTGCAAGTTTTATCGATTCGTTTTTACACTAGTCTACGACATACGTTGCATGTAAGTCGGAGCAAGGAATGAAATGCGATGATAATCGGCATGGATTTCTTCGAGCAGCCTGCCTTTCGATTGAACAAGCGTCTTTTGTCATTCGTAGGAGTATGGCCATTTCAGAGTACTCTGCCGAAACTATCAAGGCAAAGTGTCGTTTTAATCCCGATCTTCGTTCTCCTTACGGCCGAGGTAATTAAATGGAAGAGAAACGAATTAATTTTTATGATTACATATAACTAGATTGATTGTATTAAAACGAAAGTCTATAATGATATAGGATGAAATTACAAAAATACATGATAGAATTTTATTATAGTTTTGTCTATGGTTCGATAAATTTGATATATTCCATGCCAAATCATCTCAAAGCACAACCGTTTGACTATAAATTTGCACTGCGTGTTTGTGCATAGTGAAAAGGAAATCCACTGTTTAAACGATGTAACATTTCCAATTAAATTAGATAAGTATGTAAAAATTGTCAAAATTTCGTAATAGGATTTAGCTATTATACAATCTGAAACATATCGGTAAATGTAATACCTTATGTTGTGACTGCGAACAAAACAGTTAAGGTGTAACAAGAATAACATATGCGAGGATCGCAATGAATTGTCACGTAACAGTGCATCGTTACAGGATTAAAATATTTGTCGGAATCAACATTGTCAACTTGGTAGAGTCAACGCGAAATTTATTACGCTTATTTGTACAGGGTATATAAATATTGTTGGTAATGATCATCACAGCTTGATTCTATATTTTCGATTCGGTGAATGTTTGACTAAAATAAAAGTCTTGTCAAAATTTTCCCTGAAAGTCAAAATCAGAAGGTCAGACATTTTGCTTGCCTCATATTCTAGTCGTCGCGAAAACCAACTTTGTAACATGAACCACGGGCTGCAACTCAACCGTTCTCCTGTAAACTGATGTCAAAGTTTCAGTAATTATTAAACTGACTGTTCACACGACTGTGTTTGCGTTTACAATGAGAAAGTATTATAAATAGCGCGTTAATGAGGAAACAGGGAGCTGCAAATTAGCTCGTGAGATATGTCGGAATCCAGTGGGAAATAATGGAAGACCGCTACGTGCAGAGATGATTCCTAAGTAACGTGGTTTTCAACGATTATATCAACAATTTGATAATCAAGAATTAATATTGTAACGCGTCCGATCACATCACCGAGCAGGCGGATGCGGCATCCATTGATGATAAGTTATCGCATTGCTCGTGCTTTTCTACCAATGGGGTTATGCAGAATAATAGCTTGTCAAGTGCCAACCAATCGTATGACAGTGCGACAAATAATGATAAAATTTGCCACGTTCAAGCACTCCAACCAAACGACTATGCTGCTCGACGAAATTTTTCCCGCTGAATGCTAGATATATTGCAACGCTAACCACGCTTTTGGCAACGTTTGTTTTGTTACAGACGAAAGCAACCATCCTCGATCAACGAAATGTCAAGATTTAGGCTCACGGAAATCCCCAATGGAATGATTGATGGAATGAATGGTTGAGATATGGTTTAATCAGGTATGCTTCATCAACAACCCATGGGCTGGAGTTATTCTAAATAACTGTTGTAATGTTGCACTTGTTAATTTGTATCCAAGCAACAAAATGAGGCCAATAACGTGATTCCCAATGATTCTAAGTAATATGAAAGGAGCTGCGACGATATACAACATTCTTAAAATTTACACTTCCAGGAGTCATTTAACAATACAAGCATACTATTGTAAGCGAATCCTAGCTGCTGGGACGTAACATTAGGCGTTTACGTAACAAGGGCGATATAGACACAATGTCCTTTTCCTCTTTTTTCTTTTTCTTTTCTTTTCTTTTCTTTTTGTTCTTTTTTTTCTTTTTTGTCTCGTGCCGTTGCTTTAATGTTCGATATATAAACAAGAAGACAGTCGCTGGATACCTCGGGAACACCTCGGAAGGACAGGTGTTGTTCGTGGACAATCAATTAAGCACCTCTGTGATTGGTTACCAATCTTGATATGTATAATCTTACTAATTTTAAATTTTGGATGAAAATTCATAGAATTAATAAATTTTACGTCATTGGGTCAGTAGTGAAAGTAAGATGGATAAATGTTGTGGATCAGAAATCTATCGTTACGTCGATTCTTATCTACGGTCAATTTGTTCTTCTGCCTTTACCATTACTGTAAACGAACGGGCATGTAAAACAGATACGTCGCGTCAGAAATATTATTTACTGTCCGTCAACTAGTAGAACTACTATTGAAATGAAATCTAGGTTTTATTATAACTAAAGCATAATCGCGAAGAAATTAAATTTCATATTAAACCTAAGGAAAACTTTTGTGTATTGAGAATGTATTAAAATTATTGCATCACTCTCTTTATTCATTATCGTTCGAAAGGAGAGAGGTTTTCGTCTCTTCTTTAAAAGTAAATATAGTATACAATTAATTTCTCCTTTTTAGGCAACGTAGTTTGATTATTGCGCGATTTCGTTACTTTTATACTTGCCTATCTCGGATAGAAAAGCACGTATGAACTTTTCTGCAGGACCGTGCAATTACATATAGGTTCTTGCAGCGTGAAACCACAGACGGGTATTTATTAGTCAACGATGAAACTAAATAGGTTCTTGGATATGCGAGCGTAAAGTTGCTTCCAGCATTTGGCAGATGAGAGCTGGAGGGGGGAGGGGAGGTGGAGGGGGGAGGGGGAGACAGTACTAGTCGGGATACAACTAGAACAATGAGCGTGAGCAACATATAGCGAGCACTCTTATTTCCTCTCTGGTTGAAGACGAGGCCGTGTTGCAGGTTGCAGACACAAGTTATCGCGGTCATGCACGACATTCGACCACTGGTATGTATAGATATTATGAATACGAGACTCCGTGAAACCGCATGAGACAGCTTGATCGCGGCCATATTGTAGCTTTAGTACGAAGCACCACTTCTAGGTTGTCCGGTGTACTTTGCTCTGCTGTACTCCCCATAACTCTCACAGCACTCGACATTTCGCCGGTATATACATACATACATACATACCTTGTATATTTATAATCTCGTGTGTTTCTACAAGATTTAATACGAAAACTCTATAATGCTGTACAATTTCAGACACGATTCGCATGAATATAAATACGTACCCACATTCTTCGGGTATTATTTTATTTGTAAACAACCTGTTTGTAAGAGTTATTAGTTCCTATTCCCCCAATCAGAACTGTGGTTAACTATAATTCTCCTGTTCACGAGTTAGGAGGTTTCTAATTGTATGTAGGTATACTTTTACACGATTGACGTAAAACTGTGTTAATACACAGTTTGTCCTACCTTCTAGTACTACTAACAGTAAAATGTGTGAACGAAGAAGTTTGTCTTGTTGGATATCGAGCTACTTGAAAACAGACTCTCGTTCACCTCGAACGGTGGCGTCAGCAACCCCGACGTCGCCCACGCGCATGCACTACCCTGATCGGGGGTTGAGAATGAGGCGACGGGCAGCAGAGAGGGAGAGAGAAATCGAACGCCGACACCGTTTCTCACAGTTTCCTCTCGTTGTTCGCGCGTGCATCAAAAATATTTTGCATAATCGCTGCGTGGCTGTCAGTGGACGTGGAAACGACGAGGAACAGGACTTGAAATCGGCATTTTCGCTACAGAATTATCCGAAAGAGAATAATAATTTTATGATAACACGCGCGTCTCTTCTATCGTGATTCTGGTGGACTCGATCGTGGAATGCGAGGGCAGCGACATTATCATCGAGGGCATCGTGAAAGCTAAGGACTCGGTTTGATCATAGCTAGGAAACGCTAAGGAATAACTGCTGATTACTAGTGAAAAGGCATGTAAGTAAAAAAAAGGTTTAATATGACACGTTCAGGATGCTCGTGTACATGTGAACTGGGTAACCATGGAGTCCACACAGAGTCGTGCGTGACAATATGGAGGAAAGGCGAGTCGCGTGACGCAAGGACGCTGAAAGACGCGTTCCCGTGCTACCGTTTGGGAAAGGAGGTTGGTGGAATTTCTAAAAGGTGGATTTTACGAAAGGATTTTGTCGGTTGCAACGTACTATGCAACGTACGAGAGACGAGTGAGTCGTTCGTTGCATGTCCGATTTAACGAAATGCGAGATACGTACGATATGTAGAAGCGTTAGCAAGAGATAATTTAGATTATGTGAGATAATTTTAGATTACAAGTGTTTAGGAATTGTTGGATTGCGAGATGGGTAGTTAATGTTTATGTTTTTAAGTTAAGATGATTAAATGAACTCACGCTTACGCGGAAAATATCAGTAATTGATTGAATAATATTCGCGGTTACAGAAAGTAAGTATTAATGTCTTTTTCTCGTGGGTATTTATAATTAGTGCCCGTGTAGAATTTTTATTTAACAGTTACAGTTTAACAGTTTTCTTATTGCATTGACAATTTAAGGGACTTTAATATTTTTGTTAAAATTACAGATAATTCTGATAATTATTAGTTACATTTATGAGCACAGCCATAAAAGCAAAGGTTTCTACAAAAGGAGCATTACAATTTTGCTCGTTTAACTTTTCAGCAAGATAATAATGTACATAGTATGTATTTTGGAAAAATTGAATTCTAAATATTCTAATATGTTTTTTGCGATTGCTTGACGTACGTACAATGTACATACGTATAAGGATATGGTGCAATGTATGAATATGAATGCATGTAAACCAGAACGATGTGTGTATGTATGTGCATGGCTGGTTATGTGAGAAGCAAAGAAAAAACGGCGCACAATTGATGAAAAGAAGCGAAGACGGTTATACATATAGTTATATCGCGCGAGGACAACACTTTTATTGCCCTACTTTCGATCTAATAGTTTTTTTCTTCTTTTTTTTTCTTTCTTTTTTTCTTTATAAATTATTTCATCTAAGCTTAAAAGACAGTATCTCTGGTTCCTCTTTCAAAACACCATTGTACGTATATATACGGGCTCGTCCGGGATAAAGACATCTACGACTACGAGATAGTGACGGCAAAAAAAGAAAGTTGACTAACGAAGAAGACAAATGAGGATAGATGAGTCATCTAGAAAAGAAGTTGAGAGAAAGAGTTTGCATTACATTGCAAACTGTTAATGGGAAAATATTAATCGGATAATGAAAATATCGTAGAAAGAAACAAAATGTTGTACTTGTAAGTTTGATCGTTCAATGGCCAATGTCAGTGCATAACAGCTGAATGTTGTAAAGTAGATGTAGTTGAGTTCTCCAGGCCCGATAAATGGGAACAATAACAATGAAAAGTCAAGATGGTATGTTGGCGATGAGTGTTCTCGGTTCTTCGGTCGAACGTCCGATTACGTAAATTCCGATTTCGTAAATTCCGATTTCGTAAGGCCTCTCCTCCTCCCTTTGCCACATGCTCCTACATCGATATAGTCTAGATGCAAGTATTGATATTTAAATGAAATAGTTATCAATCTCCGCGGTGATTCAACAAAAGAATAGAATCTGTGATCTCTGGCTATAGCCAGAAGTGTGTCGTGTGTTATATGATACGATGGTACCGCGAAGTCTGATATCATATATGTATTACAGTATGAAACTTGCAGCGAGTAACATCATTCTTAACGAGTTAAAGTGTTTGATTTTTGAGAAAAACATTAAAAAAAGCATATTATAAAGATTATATCGTATCAGGTATTTTTTGATTTACAATACCAAAAAAGATATAACGTTAGTCAATGTTATGAAAATGTATGTATATAGAATGGAATATATAGAATCTCGATAATTGTTGCTCAGTCGGTAAGGTGGCGATTCTACGTATGTGAATAAATTAATCGGAAATAAATGATAGAAAAAGAACTTGTTCGACAAGTTTTTGATCATTTAGTATAGTATTCGTAATTGAAACGCTTAAAAATTGATATTTTTTAATCGATCAATTTTTTGATAAATCTCTTCAAGGTTTAGTGATCAACAGTTTCCATTTAAACAAAAATCAACCTTTTCCCAACAAGTGTTTTCATAAAAATGTGGAAAATAGACAATTATTAATTTTGGTGTTTGCTTCAAATGCATCTCCAACCACTAATTTTGCTCCTCCTCCTTTTGATGTTAAAATAAATGGAAGGAACGACAATTTTTACAATCCTTGTTTAACCAACTAACTTTACACACCATTAGGTTCATTAAGCTACAAATAATGTAACGCGGATTAAAGCAATGAAATAACAATTTTTATCATCCCTGTATATTTCACCATCAATTCAACCCCTTTATCCGTCTCCCTCCTCCTGCTACCAGTGGAACAACGTCTAAATGGTTCTATAGTATAGGAAGGGCTTGCATTATATTGAAAATCCTCGTCGATTACCCTAACGAAGCAAGCTTGTTATATTATAGGCAGACAAATTGTTTCATTCTCATTCAAAAAACTTGCGGTTTATCTTGCGCCTCCTTTTTCACGTGCTTATCCAATCATTCCAGCTGTTGAGCGAACACTTCTCTAATATCCATGCCACGATTGCAGCACGTGGCCTTAAGCGAAACTCACTACCAGGAAGGGTAGAAAGGACACGGTCGATCGATGCGTTCCTGTATCTATGATGTACATAATGTATAGCACGCAACCCAGGCGGAGACAGTTAAAAGTTAAAGGACTTGCTGGGGAAAACGAGATAGAGTTAGTAGAGAGGGAAGAGGAAGGTGTACGAATCTTTTTTTGCTCGAAAAAATAGTCTGGTGATTTATAGTTCACAGGTCTCTCATTCTCTTTCATCGTGCACTCTATTTTCTTCTCATTATCCAACGAACATCCGAGCCTTACGTAAAACAAATAATTGTTACACTATTACACTATGTAACATAGATTATTTGAATTATAAAATACAGCATGCTAGAGAAAATATAAAGAAAATGGTTTTTCGCAAATTTGCGCTAATTTGCAAAGTTTTATAAAGCTCAGTTTGTTAATTTCGTTCCAATTAGGAAAACCGAAGGCAATATCTCTTTTTATTTTCGCTAAAACGTTAGCTAACATTAGCTATTAATAATAGATTTTATTCGACCAGACGACGCATGAGACGGTTCATTCTACCTTGTACCGATTCTACACTAATCTTAATCTTCTAAAAAATGGTGATAATTATCGTAATAGAAACTCTCAATGATTTTCGAAAATCTTTTCCTTAATATTTCACTGTTATTGTTATCAAATTAGCAGAATTACGTACTATTATTAGTACGTTGATTGATTATTATTTTTACTTCCTTCCTGAATTAAATTCGTCGATATTTCCAAAAATTTAAGTCTTAGTAAGTGATTGCTAGATGTCTGTTAATTGTCTTTTAATTATTATTAATGGAAAATTAGTAAAATTACTAGCACTATGATTAGTATTCAGAGAGATTCCTATTTTGTGTCTAGTACCTTGAGTTTTCTCCGTTGAGAAAATACGTGGTTATCATAAAGAAAAATATATAGCCATAGCTGAAATAGATATGAATCGCTTTAATTATAGGATCGGCTACTTTGCACGAGATTCGAGTAAGGGCAGGTCAAGAAATTCTCTGTGAATTGTTCCGTTAATTACCTGTTTGAAGTGCTCTGAGAATTGAGGTAAACGGATGAGAAAACCGAAGCCATAAGAAATAAGTAGGCGTGGAATGACAGAAATAAAATACCAATAGTCCATTGTTGGTTACGGGCCTCTTACAAACGATAAACACTGCAGAAAGCAAAATCGCTTGGTATACATTGACGAGATCGTGAAATATCGTAGAAAAGCGAGGTTTTATTTAAAATAAGCGAACAAAATATGTAAATCTTTTATTTATTTATGTTGTTTATGTATATTCATTGGTATGTAAGCCTTTTCAAAAATCTTCTACCAATGTAAATATTAAAAGTCTTCAGGATTAAATAAAAGAAATAGAAAATAATTGAAATACAAGTTTATGATATAATTCTGCTCTTTCTGTTTATTTTACTGCTGCTTCGACTGAGATATCCGATATTTATTGCTAATAAGGAGAAGATGTTTTAGAAAATTGTTTGTAGAAATTGCTTTTATTGGGATATTTAGAAGTACATATGTACACATGTATACATGTATATAGTCGGTAAATGTAAACTCAAGGATATCAGATTTTCTTATGTTTCGTTCATTAACTTGTTGAAAATATAACAAAAAGAAGACAACAGACGAAGAATTAAAATATCTTACTGTATCTTGTAGGCAAGTTTAACATTGAAATGATATAATAAAGATATGTTACAGAATATATTACAGAATATATTATAGAATTAATGAATTAAAGTGTACATTGCAGGCATTCCGTATACATAAAGTGTTTCAAGATAAAATTCCAACAAACCAAAAGATTTCAATTATAGAGTACTAAATGAAATATGTAACGCTTAAATCAAATAACTTTCTATGTAACTAAAGACTGGGAACTTGTGCAAAACCAAAATGACTGGAAAATAATACTTTGTTAAAATAACGTTCATTTGCTAAAAGAGCAATTTCAGTGACATTTAAAAATTCGTACTTATCAAGATATCAAAGAAATTAACATATGACAAATATTTTCACTCAAACAGACAATATAATATAATCTTCGCTGTCTACACTAAAACGATCTTTTTAATTATACCAAAATCATTCGCTTTTAAACACCATATTTTAAAACCACGCGATTAAAATCAGGTTGTCGGAGAAAACCGCGCAAATGCATCTCTCGAGCCGAAAGCGCGATGGAAGCAGCGATCGATTAAACGTTTCCCACTATGCCTGGCAAACCTTTCAAAAATATTCCTTTCGAAAGTACAACCTCACCAAATATAAAGTATATCCTCGTGTAATCCAAATATCTGCGATACTAGTAAAACTTTGGAAAAAAAAACAGCAACTTTTAACTAGTCGAGAAATCGCAATGGCGAAGAAAATGATGAAGAATCGTTTAAAGTACATGTTGCATAGGAAGAGAAAGCACAGGAAGAGAAAGAGAACGAGAAAGAGACAGAGAGTGATGAAGAGGGTGAGAGAGAGGAAGAGAGAGAGAGAGAGAGAGAGAGAGAGGAAGGGAGAAAGAGAGAGAGAGAGAGAGAGAGGGAGAGATAGAAAGAGGGAGAGAAAGACGTAGCAGGAGGAAGAATAGAGTAGGGATATAGAGTGGGCGAAAAAGAGACAAGGTAGAATAGGGACGAGAGCGGTAGGAGAGTGAAAGGAGAGCAAACGAGGGTGTTGGTTGCGAGTCGATAAACCACGGGAAACGCGAGCACCCTTGCGCACGACTTCAACATGGCGGTCGGTAAGTCCCATTCCTCTTTTCCTTAGAACCCTCGGGCTAGTAGAGAGGAAAGAGAAGAGTTATTGGTCATTTTACAATAGGTTCGATCCAACGTTTTACTATTTTCGCTCCGACAGTGAAATGAAATGATACCGTGGGATTGATGGATATCGCGGCCATGTGCGTGCGTGCGTGCGCGCGTGTATGTGTGTGTGTGTGTGCTCTATCGTGTTTTATCGTGTTTTATCGTGCAAAAGCAGAAAGAATCCTTTCAATCCACCTGATTAACCAACCAGTCTCTCTTGGAACTGTGTTTTCAGACGAGGATTCGATATGCGGCTCAAGGAGGCTGTCGTCTCGATACCGCTGCATCCTGGGGGATTGAACAACAAGTAAGTGCAACTGCAAATTCGTCGAGTCAAAACCGGGTTAGTCGATGTTCGTGATCCGTCTTCACCGTTCCGTAATCGCACAATTTCGTTTCGTCACCGTGGTCGTCATCGTGATCGTCATCGTGATTGTCATCGTGATCCTCATTGTAATCGCGATCGTGATCGTGATCGTGATCGTGATCGTGATCGTGATCGTGATCGTGATCGTGATCGTGATCGTGATCGTGATCGTGATAATGATCGTGATCATTGTCGCGCCGTGGTCGCTTTCGTTCGAAACGAGCTTTTTCACGGAAAAGGTTAAACAGTGGTTTAATAGTTTTCGTAGAACAGAAACAGTATTTCGTACGACAAAGAGTTTTCTTTCATTCGTTCTAATTGGAAATTTCTAAACGAATGATAAGGCCTCCTTGCCATCTTTTCCCCGCTAACTAGAACGAAATTTGTGTTTTGTTATCTTTCTTATCGGCTTTTTTAAGTTGACTATATTTTTATACGTTCGATCAAAGATACAAAGTTTGTTGTAAGTGAAAAATTTAAGGGCTGTTCGATATTACGATATTACGTTTCGGACTGGTTTTAATCTTGTTGCGCGTCAACATTTTTAATGTTGTTGCGCTTAACTTGACATGGTCGTTTAGCATCGTTCAATCATCGCTGTGATAATTCCCATGTAATTAATTATTTTGCATTTTTGTTCTTCGATGAATATTATTACGAGATTGAAATGAAACATTAAGAGATTCATATGAATAGCATCGTCATGAACTTGAGTGCAATATTTATTTCAATATCGATCAATCACGTTTCACTTAATACTGCATTCTTTTTCTTTATTGTCGTTAAGTAGAGTAGCTGATAATTCTTTGTAGAATTAGTAATTAGCTCACAGCTTAACGGCGTAGCTTTCACTCGATCTAGCAACGAGTAGCTTTAAATGTAACTTAATTAGTCTAAATCGTAGAATATTTATTCCGTGCCTTATTATTAGCAATGCCAAGGCATTTAACTGAAAAGGAAAAACCATAAGGTTAGTGTTGACTCTAAACGGTTCCCTTTTCATAAAGTTTACCGTATACATATAATATACATATACTCATTTGTATTCATTCTTATTATTTCTCTCTTGCTATCTCCATTTTATTCACGCATTCCAAATATTCGTGCTTCTTACGATGTCGATGAAAAAGTAGAACGAGATTAAAGTAATTATGTACCTCGTTTAGATTCTAATTTATCGATGTTGTCATTTATAAATATTTCAACCTTTTCCAAATGCATCAAACACATATACACATACACGCACAGGCACGCGCACGCGCACGCGCACTCACACGCGCACTCACACGCGCACTCACACGCATATACTATACATACAGACCACGATAAATGATTGTGCCGCATGTGTTTTGTAACCCTTTTCCCCCTCACCCTCCAGCCCCAAGACACGAGCTTTTTGAAAAAACAGTCTTACAGTTACGCGTGTCTTGTTAGCGAATACAAAGTTTCTTTTGGTTGTTCAATGATTTTTATAATTCTATCCTGTAAATATCCTTAGACGTAAGGATCGTACATATCCTTAGCAAGCGATTACGCGAAATTAATAGCAATTTTCTTTTCTTTAGTATGGTGTGTTACCTTCATTAGATAGTGTTACGTTATCCATTTTAATATTCGAAAACGTTGCCGCCGTGTGCACGAGATTATGCGACACCTTATTTTCTATAGCACACGCGACACTACCGGACAGAAAATAATCTTTCCGTGTTCTAACGAAGAATGTTCGAGCCATCGCATACATCATCTATCTCTGTCTTTATGATCCCATGGCAATGAAATTTCACAATAACGCACTAATGACTTTCCTCGGTCGAATCAAATATTCGACGGAAGCTAAATTGAACGATAGCCTTCTGCGTTGCCTAACGTTCGAAAATTCAATTTAACGACCGCCTACTGTTTGATCTCATAGAAAAAATTCGTCCTTTTGCACTGCAATTTGTACACTATACTCATAGAAATCTGTTCCTCTTAATAAAAGAGGGAAGAAAGATGAATTTTGTTGGTTAATTTCTGGCATTATTAAGAAAGTAAGTTGAAATAGAATTGAGAATTAATATTTGATTGATTTTTGATGAAACAAAATTTATACAGACTCGTCTGTATAGGGAAATTGACAGCGATGTCGATAAAATAAAAGAAAGAAATACAAAAAATAGTGGAAAAAAGAAAATTAAATACCGAAAGAAAGTGAAGATACGCTACATATGTCGTTTACCGGCGATCCCGCTTTGTATTCACGATATTCGCATAAATCTGTCAATACCACTACCACCTATGTATCCTGTTTAAATCCAACTCGAGTCTAGCACTTATCTTTTCTTTATTTTACAATACACATATACACACGCGCGCGCACGCACGTTAGTTTCTTTAAGCCGGCCACCGCTTACGTCAAGCGATAACAATTATTCTGTTGTTTCGTAAAATAATATCGATTGATCAAGTGGTGTGTAAGCTTTTATCAAGTTTTACCAAAAGTATTTCAATTATTCTAATTATAATGTAATTAAAATATAAAACGCGTTCGAAGAGAAAGCAATTGATAATGGCGCGTCGGGGTCCAAGAGAGTCGGTAAATAAAGTATCGCGCGATAAAGCTGAATTAGTTGCTCGTAATCGCGAATTTAATTATTCGCAAAATTAGAGAGATATGAAAGAGCAGAGCGTAGCTCGTACCACCTTGCAGACGTCTTACATGGGTGTGCTGCCTCTATATTTGCATCGTCATAGATCGTACGGGCCACGACTAACGGAACGTATCGATCCATTTGGACTTATTTCTCTGTCTCACTCGCAGTCAGTTACGTAGGAGCGACCAGAGCCAACCGATCGTCGAGGAGATCGGAAATCGTAACGGAACTTCGTCGACGACCGTAGATACGGTCGCCAGGAGCCAAATCAACACCGAATTCGTCGTGGAAGTTGCGCAGGATTTTCGTGTCGCCGAAGACACGACCACGTGGTCCTCGTTTGCCATCACCCGCGAAAACGTGCAAACCAATAGCTCGAACAACGAGACCAGCAACTTGAACAACAACCTGACAGTTCCGAGAATCTGTAGGAACAGTTCCGTGGAGAGTTTGGCCGACTACGAAGGTAACCAATGTTTTATGAAATAAGACAAATTTTATAAATGATTTGTCTAGTTTAGATAGTTCGATCAAAGCAGAAGACGAGCGGAATGTTTTTGACACGCGGACGATGTACCTTGCAGAATGACAAGTACATAACTCGTTGATCCATTTGCGTTCTGTCATCTTTCTCGCAAAACTTTAATGTCGTATTATTCTACAGATACACGATAGACTTGATTTGAATAGCAAAGATGATTTAGGTAAAAGATTCTATTGGAGGATGACTATGAGCGCTGTGAAAATGCAGACCTTTTTATGATTCTGAAAAGAGAGATTGCAATGAATTTCATTCATTTTCTGCGATCGTTATCCTGGCTGTGAACGCTTTGTCACTGAAGACTAGGTTTCTGTTGAAAATGTTGGTTATGGTAGAAATTTATGGGAAGAGATTAATAATGAACCGTTTTTATAAAATACGAGGAACAATTCATCGTCGAATCTCGAGAATCATCCAAAGGACAATGATTTAATAGACGGAGAAGCGTTGCGCTAGAAAATTATGTGATTTTTACCGAGGAGCTTGTAACTTGATATGAGTCGAGACCAGTCTTTTCAAAATAGAAATGTTCAAATAAGTTGGAATGTTAATTAATGAGTGACTGTTACATGATTAGCATTGATTTACTACCTCTAGTTTCTGTTATAGCACCTTTTCGATTTTCTAGTATTTGATATTGATTGATATTTAATTATAACTCCAAACCTTTGAGTTTTACACACGTAATACGTAACACGTACATACGTAAATGTAATATATTTAAGGAAAGGAAATTTGAGAATCGAATTGATAAAGTGGAATTCTCATCGTATTATCATCAACTTGTATTCTATATTGTCTATACCAGCGAGACATGACAGACATACGTGGATCGATTAATTACATTTTTTTGAAAATCGAATTCAATTGAGTAATAAATAATAGAGTTTAATAGTAATCTTTTGTATCTTTAAATTCAGCAAAATATCGCATTTCTTAATATTTCTCCAAGTCTTCAAATTCTTTATCTTATTCTACCTTAAGATCATGCAACATCCATATTAAATTTTCTAGTTGAACTTTTATTCAAACCATACTCTGACATTTATCGTTCACATATTTCGTCAACTATATTTCCAATATTTTCCTCTAATTTCCCTGCTTATCTTCTCACTATACATACACATACACATACACACACGCGCGCGCGCGCGTATGTGTAATTAATTAGCTAACACAAACAAGAAAGGAATGAAGAGGAAGAGGCTTTTTGTCCTGACATCTACATCTTACTTGCATTTACATTGCCAATTCGCTAATCGCATTTCCAGCACTCTCGGCTAATTTACTAATTAATTAGTATTAATCAATTACTATAGTGCAATAATAGGGAATTCTAGTAATATTATAAGAGTTTACAAACAGCCATTACATGTACATCTGCAATTGCCAGAGCAGCGATCCGAACCATGTGAGAATGTTTAAGATCAACACGTGTGATTTAATGAAACGATTCAATGAAATCCCCGGTGACGGGCGTCTGGGCGGGCAGCTGCGATGAGTCAGTCAGTGGCACGCTACGATTATTCAGTATTCCGGCAATGTGCGACGAGCATGAAATTCCGCAGGGCGTAACTCCTCTCACGAAGACTCGTCCCACGAGTTGACACCGTCCGAGTGGTCTGACTGGTCCGAGGAGGGAAATTTGCCTTCAGGTTGTCGCGGTATCGTCAACCCTAACTATCCTGGCTTTCAACACCTGGCGCCTTCTCTTCTATCGGACACAGATCTGACAGAGGATGAACACGAGAGCTGTGCCGATTATACGAGGTTGAACGACATCGACACCAGACCAGCTGAGAACGACAACGAGTACAACAACAACGTTGAAGACAGCATCAATCATTTGTGCGGTCAAAGGAATGAGAGGAAGATTTTTTATGAGAAACCTAAGTTTAATATACAGGTAAACAACATGCTTACGAATTTTGATTGTTCGTTGTTTAGGAAATGAATATTCATCGAAGAGGCTGATTAAAGGGCTATTTTTATTATTATTTGATATTTATACAATACTTGGCAAAATGTAATTTTCAAGATAAAGAGAGTGATCGAATATCGCAGGCATGAATCAGGTTCGGTCGATCGATTTAGTCAACATCGATTTATAAAATTTACCATGACTTGGTTGTTTTTCAAAAATTCCAAAGTGGCCTTTGTTTCAGTCTCTGGTGCAAAATACGTTCAACAGAGGAATTCTTAATTATATTCCCTTCGTTTCCAATTCTCTTCGTTTCCAATTCTCTTCGTTTCCAATTCCGAGCTTGTTTATAATTTCTCTACAGATTGAATGTTCCCTATAAGTTTTCTTACGATCGAGATAAAGGAAAAATGTTGAATTTTGCTGAATCTTTGAAATATCATGGACGGGAGATATCGTTGCGATAATACTAACTGTATCGCTTATTCATCGGTTATTCGTTCGGACAAACAACTACAAGAAATTCGCCTTTTCTCAAAGGTTAACTGTAAGTTTAACTGTATAGCTGTGAAAAGTCATAACGTTAACAACAAGTAACAATGTGAATGAGTCAATCACGTTCAACGACATTCCTTGGCGACTAATACTCGACTAAGACTCAAAAGTGACTGAAATATACCAACGATTGCTCTCCTTCCAACAACGCCAAACACTTTCCACGTTATTTAATCAGGGATTAATGCATAAATGAAATTGCTTTGCTTCATTTTCTGAAAAATGACATTGTTGCAGTTTTATCAGTTTCCCTTCGCCAATTCGGTTAATACGTGTTTTATTCCTTTTCCATGTATCACGGTAATCATATGGGATGCATTAGGATCCGTTCGAATGTATTATACTAACCGTCTGTGGTCCGTACTATATACGATCCGATTATATAATATAATGACTATATACAAGTAGTTGGTCGACTTGTTACTGAAGGGTTAAACACGAATCGACTCTGTTTCCAGACTGTAACATCTTTGTACGAGTCGGTGGTGCCGCCATCGGAGAAATGCATAAACTACGTGAAAAGCGTTGAAGACTCTAGAACGGAAGAAAAGATCCTCACGCCGAAATCGGATATCGTGAACAGCGTGGTTGAGGCGGAGACGCATTTGACGGTGCTAGAACCGGAGGAGGCGCTTGCTAACACGGTCGCAGAGGATATTACGGAATTGTCGGAGGCAGTGTTGGAAAAGAATCAGGAACGGGAGATTCCGGTCGAGGTCGAGATCGTCGAACTGACGACTAGCGTGAAGGAGATCCTCCAATTTCCGGAGATCGAGGAAATACCAGACTCGGGGAAGACTAGCGAGGTCGGTGAGGTGGGTTTCGGGCTTTCTATCATCCATGTACAAACTTTGATACCGATTAAGTTTCATTGATTTATCATACACGTATTAGAACCAATCGAAGTGAAATTGTCGAATTGTTGTTAATTGAAGCTAGTTCGAAGTAACATTTTTGAAGAATTTATCTGACCCGTAAATACAGATATACATGTAAATACATGTGCGTTGTAACAATATTGTTATTTCGACATTGTGATTATAATTTAAATTCTAATAAGCTAACGTTGCTCCTACATTAAACGTATCGTAAACGCTCATCTGTATATGTTAAAATTAATTTATAATTCGATAACACACCACCGTTAGTGACGGGGCCATATCTCTTAGTAAAAAATGTTAACATCTGCCAGCTTCTCGTAAATCGTACGTCATTTCGGACATTACGTTACGATGTTTATATTACAAGTTCACATCGAATCTCGCAACGATAGAGATCAAGAAGAGTGCTTAATTGTCGGAATTTTCCAAAGCGACAGTGATACTACAGAGAGATCACTGTAATACGAACGATTTCTGTTGCGATGAAGCACGAACAATCAAGATTAACGAGAATTCGCTTTGTACCGTCTGTGTCACGCTTCTGTCCGTGTACGTGGAAGGCTAATAACTGCGCAGCACTGCGCACCGAACACACACGCGTGCAGAACACATCAATGTATTCAACAGAGTTCGCGCTACATTCCTGGTTTTAAAACAGCGTCAGTCGGCATCGACTGGCGACATGTACGTATTATAGTTACACCACTACGTTAATCAGAAATTTCCGCAAGCTTTTTAGGGCTAATCAGGCTAATTTCACGAAACCATGTTGAAGCGTTAGTGATATTCCGAGAGGTGATGAATTTCACAACTATATCGTGATGTAGAACGTAGAACAAGTTGTAAAATAAACTCGAGATGGAAATCCACTGTTATACAGATTGTTGTTTGAAGAAAGAAAACTTATTCGTATGGTAGGGGAAATTTAAAAAAATTGATAAAACTCGTTTTACCATGAGCATGTTTCGATATCGTATTATTCGTACAAAATATCCTTGTTAATGCCTTTATGTTGTCCATTATGTACAGGTATATTATTTTATGTCATCTATATCTCTATCGTGATACTATCTTCGTGTTGTATAGTAGTCTGCGACAGTTTGTTGTGATTTTTTGAAGCCATTTCAATTGCGTTGTTTCACACACTCGCAAACCATTCCATCGTAACATGAATATATTTTCTATTCTAGACGATAGACTCTAAACGATATGGGAACCATCTGAATGAAAGATCTTGCGATATTTGAAATATAAAATATCATGATAAATATGATAGATGAAGCGAAATCATGACTATTTAACCATTATGCATCAATGACAATTAATCAAACCGATTCGTTATATTACAGATAGAATATTAGCTAATATCGCGGCAAATATCTATTGTATAGAATACTAGAGTACTAGAAATTCTGAAATAAAAACTACAAAAAAATCTTTACCAACTGTATCATAACGTATAAACATAATATCGTAATAGATGTATACGTAGCAGAACTCTAATATTTTGTTAGAAAAAAACAAAACAGACTCGGGGTCGTGAACAACAAACAGTTCGCGCAACTAAAATTCATGTAAATTTTAATAAATAAAGCGCTTTAAACGAATCGGGCCACTCGTAATCCAAAGTCAAACTAATCGATTCTACTGTTTGCGAATTTCTTAATAAAATTGTGCTGCATTATATATCGTATTGTATTGTGCGATATTCAATTTTTCAGAAACCAGAGAATCGTGTCCCGCATCTGATTCTGCGTCGCACACATATACGCACATTGTAAAACGCACGTGCCAATTCAAATTCAAGTCACATGCAGTCAGCATTTTAAAGATTACGCTTTTCAAGAATCACCCGATACGTGTATAACAGTGTACATACTACTAGTGTACTACTAGCGCGCATACTATATATATATATATATATATATATAATTTATATATAATACACACACACACACACACATATATATATATATATATATATATATATATATATATATATATATAATATTCAGCATTTTATACGATGCATAGCGTTGAATAAAAGTGAAAATGGAAATTTAACTCGAATCACGTTTACGATAAATACCAAAGGAACTCGGTAAAAATCGAATGAAAAATATCGGATGCATGCAATCCCATTGTCCGTGAAGCAAAAGGAAGCGGCTAACGAGCATTGTCTTTTCAGACAGAGGATATCGTGGTGGAGCACATCGACCTGATACGCGAGGCAAAGGAGTTGCCTCACCAGGCCCGTTCCAAAATAGGCAACCGTCAGACGGCCACGTCGAGCGGCTCCGCCGACGACGACTCGGAGAGCAATACCGACACTGACAGTTATCCGGAGGAGCAGCCCACCTACACGAAGCTCGAGGAGATTGATCTGCTCTCGAGCATCGGCCGTGATATCGGGGTCGATCTAGAGAAGTACGTGCAACCGGTACCAGACGTGGTCGCTATGGAGGCACTGGATCCTATTCACTCGTCCACGCGATCCTCTGTTCCCACCAGCAATATGACGAAAGACGAAATGCAAGATACGAACAAGCTATTGGACCGTGATCTTCCGGAAGCATCGGGCGCGGATACTAAGAAGAAAGAAAAAATGGTCAGGAATCAAGCGAAACGCAGACAACAGCAGCAACAGCAACAGTTGCAACAGTTAAGAGCGGCGAACCCACAGAAACGTCCGGACAAGAGAAGAGCTGATGCGGACAATGGACCAGGTATACTTATTATAACGTTATATTATTGTTTGTTTGTGTGTGTGTGTGTGTGTGTGTGTGTGTGTATTATATATAAATTATATATGTATAATTATTATAATATAATTATTATATATATATATAATATAATTATTGTATATATATATATATGTATGTATATGTATATGTATAATAATATTTCTGTGATACTAAGTGGTGAAAATTCAACAATCCTTACGCAGATATTATTTATAATTGCAATACGTAATAGCTTGTGTGATGCTCCTTTGGCTAGTTTTCAATTTCCAGTAATTGAAGAAAAAGAGGAATTGTTCATGTAAATATGAAATACGCAACAAAATATGCACATTTCTTTCTTCCAAGTTCATCCAAGTTCTTCTTTATCGATGAACAAAGAAAAATATCAAAATATCAAATGAAACGGAGAAGATCATTTATCGACATTTCTGTTAGTAAATTGATAGCCTTACGATGGTAATAAATATCTTTTCTATTAAGTAAAAATCGCGTATTAAGGACAAATTTACATTTACTAATAGATCGGATTACTTACTAACCATTTATCGAGCAAATTATCATAGAAGAAAAATTGTACGCTTACCCCATGGAAATTTTATCGTAGTGTCGATTAAAGGAATAATCGAGCTTAATCGAGAACAATCGCACAGCTACTCCGCATCATTGGTATTATACAGTATCGAAGTATAGAAGCAGTGTATTATATGTATTATACGTGACACGTTCCTTTCACTGTTGCTCGTTTACGCTTCTTCCTATGCGAGTATGCTGTCGCGTGCACTTGCCGTGCTTCTTCCCACTTCATAGTGATAAAATAGGATAAAGGCTACGACCACAATGGTAAAACTAGAAATGAAATGAAACGTTATAATAGGTGACGAATGAATAATAAAGAATAATAAAGTAGAAATCTTTATTTTCTATGTGACTCGATTGGCGATAAATTAACATTACATAATTAAGATTGTAACGATATCTCATGCTCATGATCTCTTCTCTCCATGGAAGGTGGCTTCGACGTCTACAATATCGAGACAGCGATGCCAAAGATCGATCTGGATGCGATCGAATCTCACCTGAGAGCTGCACGCGAAGAAGAACGACGAGTGAGTAAACACCTTTTTACATATGTCTAATTGCACGATGTCGTGCGTAGCAACGTTTTTGTTACAAGGCCGATTCAGGAGACACGAGGTATGTTAACGTTGTATTTCTCGAATAATAAATTGTAGTAGAAAAAGGGTAATCGTAGAAAGTAACGAAAAGTCGAACGTAAGCGTGCAACTGTTAATTACGTTAACTACGATCGCGTAATTTTTGTACGAGAAGGTAAATTCGGCTGGCCAATGTCACCTCACCTCACAGATAGATGATAGTACGGTAAAATTGAATGAACGTTAGCGCGACGATATTGAATCGTCAAAGACCGAGATATACTCGTAATCATAAATGTCGATCGCTGTAAATAAAACTGCAAAGGATGCGGTAGGCGTACACAAAGATAGATATCGATCCGAGTTTTAGTGCGATATGTTATAAAAATTGTTGCAACTACTACTAATTTAACGAAAAACTGAAAAGTCGCCAGTATATTCCCAATTGTGGAATATCTCCGTTAATCGAAACCGTAATGTTTCCACTTGAAAATCGAAGAGATAGAAAACGCAAAAGTTTGTTCAACTAGTCGAGAAACTTGCCTTCGAACATTAATTAACCTAATTATTCCTCAGAAATGGAAAAGAAACACAGGTTTTCTCCTTACCTTTTCTTTTTGTTGGGGAACAAGAAGAATTATGTCGAGTTTAAATGACAATTGGGAAATCCCGTTTAACCTACTTTATCGGTGAAACAGTCAGCGAAGAAAACGAATCCGTGAAAGAGAATGTTTCACTTGCGCGCAGTTACTCGATCGGCTGCTTGCAAGAGAGAAAAGAAAATCCGTGTAATTCCGGACGAGGTGTTTGGCGCGAGTATTTTTTTGACCATTGACGCGGAAAATGAGGTCGATGAGGCTTGGGACCTGGGTTTCAGGGTCCCGATAGCGGGTCTCGTTAAATGCACGGACGATCTATATTCGTCGGCGCGACGCAATGTCCATTGTATGGAAATGGGCGAGCAGGAAACGGATGTCGCCACGAACAGGATCAATGCAACCGTCATGACAGATAGAGTGTGACACAATTTAGCACGTAAAACCTCTTGGAGTAGCTTTAACGATACGTAATAAATTATGAGAGAAAATAAATAATGGAGACGATAAAGACATTTCTGAAAAGAATTTATCGCTCCTTATGTTCGTGTATAACATTTATGTCGTATTACTTTTCGATATTTTATCCTTCTTTTGCGTAGAAGATCTAGGAAATCGATGTGTTAATGACAGAGAATACTTGCGTTAGTTTGGAAATAAGATTGAAAATATAGAAAATCGGGCAAAATCATTAAAATGTTTAGTGAAATCGTTTAGTGAAATTGAAAATTTATGTACACGGAGCAACTTGAGAAATAGTATTTTCACATAATTGCGTGTCAAAGTAACTTAATTTTATGTTTCAATTCACCTGAAAATTTTGTTCAAACCAGTACTTGAATTCCTATGTGTGTCGGTAAATGTTTTTAAAGAAATGAAGCATCGTGTGTTTATTGACGTTAAAGAATATTTCAGCGTTACATTCGTATAGATATTACAAATTTATGCGTAAAAAGATAATTAACTGTTTTAACATACTGTTTTTTAACTGACTGTTTTATCAGAAACTAATGCATAGAAAGAGATTTCGTTTTACCCATAAATCAGTTTTGATGAGGTGCAACTAATA
This sequence comes from Bombus soroeensis, assembly GCA_014737365.1. Taxonomy (NCBI): domain Eukaryota; kingdom Metazoa; phylum Arthropoda; class Insecta; order Hymenoptera; family Apidae; genus Bombus; species Bombus soroeensis. Next base: position 28,744 of record JACXIL010000247.1, read on the forward strand.
CTCCAACACCTTCGGTTCACGTATCACTGCGAATCAAAATCTCAACTGTCCGTAGGTGAAAAAAGTACTCGAGCGTGAGCATTCAAGCGAAACATTTTGCGTACAAATGTAATCAAAAAATTTGTTTCGAAATACCAAACGTTTTACAAATAGAACTGCGATTTTAGACAAGCAAGTGCGATTATAGAACTAACAAAGACAAAAGCAATACCTATGAAATACTTATAAAAGCATAATTTAAGACATTCGAGAGAAATCAATCATTATTATTGAATCATTATTCTCTAAAGTAATTGAAATCGTTAGTAAATAAACTCTTTGCTTGATTAATGATTAATTCTATGTCTATTTATTACGTTAAATATTAATAGAATAACAGAATAGAATAAGCGGTAATTCATTTATTCGCATAAATTACTATTGCCATTTATAATTCTTTAAATCGATCAAAATCAATCGAAAGAATCATATCGGGGAATAATCAAATAATAATATGCAATAAGTAAAACAATAGCTGATAGAAAATACTATACGTCAACGGTAAAATCGTTCTTAGATTAAATTTTAATTATTATACCGAATAGCTGATTTTTTCGAATAATATTCACACGGCCAACTATTCGCATTAATCATTCGTCGTATCAGAGTCTTAAATTGCTTATTTCGAGTTGTTTCGTCTTACGGCGTACAGCTGATGTGTAACTAACGCTACTAAATCAACCGCCTATGCTCCTGAACGTAGTTCTCTCTGTTCGGTTTCCCGTGAAAAGTCGAAACTACTTGCCGAACTTTAAACCGTATAATTGATCAAGAATAAAGACTAAATGTTCCCTTGTTGTAAACGTGAGGAAACACGAACACTCGCGCTTCAAGTAAGCTATAACCACTTTCACCGAACACTGTGAAAAGCTAGTTCAGCCTCCGTAGACGGTTAATGGCACCATCGGCTTTACCACCTCCTTCGAGTAAACCTTACCGGAAGATCGGTTCGCCGCTCACTTGACTCATTTTATGCCAGTCCCGTGTTGTTCTCGTCTCGCGCGAGTCCCGTCACGTCGTAAAAACTCCAGTATCTTTCCATGTTTTCCATCTGTTTTCGATCACGAGTAAAAAGTTAGAAAAGATATTCTGCCTCCTATGAACGAGGATGAACGACAGTGAATCGTGACTCGAGATAAAAGCTTCGTTGGTTGATCGAAGAGCTATTTGCCAAACTACGTGAAATTTACTAAACTTTAAATGCATCTCACATCGACAAACAGTGTATAAAGTTTATTTCCATTCGAATCGTTGGCAGTTCGATCTTCTTCCGCATCCGTTACTTGCGGAACGATGTTTCGTTGGCGCTGCGGCTTACTTTATGAATGGGTCAAAGGAGAAATTGATACTCTTGGCGTGATAAATGCCACGAAGCTTGAATAACAGTGTCCTCGTGATCTTCTTCGACAATTTGGTTTACTTTAGTAATGCAGTGCAACTATTAGCGAAAAATTTATTTCATCATGATTCGTTGTACATTCTGATCAAAGAATCCCGAAAATCATATAGATCGTACACTTTTTGAAGGTTATGTTGAATATCAGTATTCGCGAGGAAAATAGCTTGGCGATGTTACTAGAGATGGCGTGCAAAATCACTGACATTTGATGATTTATGATTTATTACGGTGATTGCAGAATCACGATTATGGTCTGATCAAGCTTTATTCGTGACCGTGAACGTGATTCTGTTATCTCGAGTGAATTTGCTCACTGTGGCCGTAATTCTTCATCTTGATTGTATTATTTCTTATAAAATACTTTGATTTAAAATCACGTTACGTTCCTTTCGTCTATCGTAGATTTACTTTATTTAATATTCGAAACGAGGAATGATTCATTTTTTCTTTTTTCTATCCTACTTTCTTTTTTCAGTATCTTAAAATTCTGAATTCGTTCTTTCGGTTTCAAAATTGTTTATACAAAATATCGTTGATACAAAACATACGGGTTATGTGATGCTTGCAAAGAACGGTTATGCTGTACATCAATCAGAAGCGATTACGAAAAATCGCAAATCACAGTGAAGAACCAGCGTGATTGATAACGAACGTGATCGAATCACTCTTGATTCACAAGTGGCAGTTCAAGTCACCTCTAGATGCTACAATATAGATCGAATCGTTGTAAATCGAAAGGCGCGTATAATTAAATTATACTTACGTTTGATTTGCATCGTAAACACGGTCTCGTATCTAATAGCGTCTTGTGCCGTTGTTCTGTCTGCCTCTTATTATATATAATCGAAGGCACGCGCCACAGTGTCTGCCGAGGTGAACAAACGCGTTATAGTCGTTTGTGACATCGATAGAAGGAAAGCCCGACTGTTGGGAACGAGCGAGGATATCGATTGAATTACAAATTGAATTTTTAGTAGGCGATTTGGCGTGTAGCTTTAAGATTTTAGATTTTAAAATTGATATCTTTTTAAAATATTTACATCTCTTTGTAGAGTAACTTGATTACGATGAATCCTACATGATATATGTACGTCAGAAGATTAGAAGATTAGAAAGGCAGATTTTTTGTTGATATTGATACTACTCGTAAATAGTATTGTTGTACGATATTTCAATATTTTTTTCAACAATATAGAGTTTGAATACAGAGAGGCCAGTAGAAAGACTTTTAGATCCATTTCTTTTTCTACGTTTAATGTATTTCACCAGACCTACTCCGATCGCTTGCCATATTCAACACATATTCAAACGAAATTACATCGTACGCCGAGAAAATTGATTTTAAATTCATTGTCGATTCATTGTCATTAAGCATTCTTCGTCCGCTTTCAGTGTCCATAGTTACTACTTTTCATTAACTCTTTAACGTTTTACCTTATTGTTAGACTTTCATTTTTTAAGTAGAGCCAAGACCAAGCTAATCCTTGCTAGAAATGAGAATGACGATGAATAATTTGAGAAGAATGTCGACGAAAAATTAGTCTCCGACATAGTAATTTCCTCGACGCAATAGGAAAACGAACGATAGGAGAAAGTTTTCGCGCTACATCGCACGGCGAATGAATGAAAAGAAAGTAACCGATAGATAATATAAGAAAATTGGATTTTTATTCTCGCGCCTCGCGCCTCGCGCATATAACGAATAAGAAATCATTCGATGAAGCCATTTATCTATTACTCTCGAGCTGTCCGAATAACTTTCTTCTCGTCATACGAGCAAGAAGAAGAATTTATTGTTGCGCGCGATAGCATGTAGACGTAGCACCTATTATAGACACGATGAACGAAGAAATATCAACGGGTCTGTCAAATCTGTCGGCTTCTTCTCCTTCCATTCATGTTAATGGCTTTCCAATTCGCCTGTCGAACTCCTCTCGTAATGATAGGCGAACATGAGACTGTGTAAGCAGAGTGAAGGAAACATGCGTATGGTGTTCTTGCGGAGATAAACAGTTGACAAAGATAGCTACGGAGAAGCTTAAAACGTGAAAGAACAACTAGAGCAAAATCTTGAAAACATGGGTAGCAGCAACAAGGCAAGAAAACATTATAAAAAGGACTCCCGATTCGTCACGGATCTATACACGTTTACATACGATGACTTCGATCTCGTAAGATATACATACATAGCCTCCAATACATTATCAGTTATCAGTCGAAAGAATGGCGATAGAGTATACACGTATGCTATATACATAACACGTACGTATCTCTGTTTTGCCGTTTAATGTGCTTTAAAATAATGTTTTATAAAACAATATTATAATAATAATGTTAGGATTGTAGAATAGTGAATGTATAATAGCGATATAACAATTAGGTAGAAATATGAAAGTAAAAATATGAATACCGATGAGTAACGAATAAGTAGGTGGTCGATAAGCTGCGGACATTTATGCAAACGCATGATAGTTTTATAAAAAAAAATAAATAAGCGAAACGAGGCTTTGATAGTTTGTTTTGTCTCTAGAAATACTATTTGATTTGCATGTGTCAGGTGCATTTGTTAAAAGTATATTTTTATAAAAATAAGAATACATTCGCATATCTTGTCGCAGTGGCCACGTTGGCGCCATAGAAAGAATCATTTGTTGACGATTATTGAAGAAATGAGCCGACCACGTGTTAATTATTAAGTATTAAATATAACTAGGAATATAATTGTTCGTTAAGAAATTGTGAAAAAGTTTTCGGAAATGATTTCATGTCCTGCTGGCAGACAACCTCTTATTTATACAGGGTGTCTCTGTGATACCGACATCTTAGAGGAAAATAAATACGAATGGCTTATGCGGTTCATGCGATACCTTTTAGAAAATAAAAATTAAAATATCCACTAAATTAATAAATAGCTTTCACACGTGAGTAGGTTAATGTATTATTGCTGCTATATGATCCCATTTAGAAAACAAACTTGACCTTTATATGTCTATGTATTACTATAATCTACTATATTGTACTACTATAATCCAGTAAGATATACAAAAAAGCCAATAACACGAACAGAAAAATGTAGCCAACTCCCCCGATGCTCTTTATCTCTTACCTGAAATATTTTTGCTACAAATAATAATATACACGTAAACGAAGGCGTCGATATCAGCTGAAAAATTCCATATGCTGCGTTAATACTCTTCTAATGAAATAAACCGCTTAAAATTTAAAGAAGCTAGACAATATAAAATTATAGTACCTGAAATTTTCTACTGAATCATAAGATATACCTAAAGGATAAAAATGAAAAACTTTTGATTCCTCGAAATTGCACCCTACTCCGAAGTAGATTTTCTGCTTTCGAATCTAAATATTTTTATATTTATATATATATATATATATATAATTGCGATAAAATTAAGAGCAACGGATAAGGATCCTTCAAATTGAAGCATTTGAAAAGTAGTTAAAAACGGCACCGAGATGTTATTACGTACGAGTTATTACTCGTCGACCAATTTCACACAAGTACAAAATACAAAAGCGCTAAAGGAAAAGGAGGAAAGAAAGTTGAGTGTTGCCGAGTGTACTCGATGTATCGAGCATCGCATTATCACTTATTTATTAGCCGTCACTATCCTTTTGCTTTGCGCGCGAATCTCTGTCGCCATTCGCACGACTGAATATCATTCTGATCATTTTTATCGGTGGTAATCAAACGTATCGATTGTTAAATTGAATTGACTTTCATTTCTGGGACATCAGGACGAGGATAAAGAGACCGACAAGCAACAGCCAAAGTCGGAAGGAACGACTTTATTGCTACAGAAGCCCGACGAAACAAAAGACCTTGAAAGGGAAGATCTCGTTATGCGATTCGATAGAGTAGTGCGGGGAGAACCGGATGAAACTTTTCAGGTGTGACTTCCGGTGACCTTCCATTCTAAAGAATGCTTCCTTTCAAAATATTTCTAAATAGTTTTTCCTACTAAAAAGTAGGTTGTGAAATTCTACTAAAGGGAAACGGTTGGTTCTTAAATTCCGTTACGGTGCAGAATCATCACGGTTTACTTTCAATTTCTTGTCAAAGTAAGATTCTATAGTTGAGTTTAATATACATATTTATATCGAGTGTAGAAATCTCGTAATGACATATTACGGCATATTAGATAATTCATTAGAATAATATCTGATCATGGTGGATTTGCAATTCTAATTGACTGATAGTAATTGGGAAAAAGTCGAATTCAAATGATGGCACCATTTATAGTAAGAATAGAATTTTTAGAGAAATGATACTTTTAGATGATAAAGATTCGCTTTTCCTATATTTTCTATTATTAATCACGATTATTTATTATATATAATTAGATATTAATATTTGTGGATACATTCTAAATTGGAGAATACATTCATGCGTACTAATTTTGAACATTTCTATTTACTAGATGGTTTATTTTCAAAAATTATTCTTAATTAATCACGAATAATACAATCGTTCTTGAGTAAGAGCCATTCTACTCGAATTTACGTGTATAACGTATTGTAATTTACGTAATAATAAATTACGTAACCACATATTAAAACCAAAATTCTATCGAAACAGCATTCCATTACGTCACGTTACAAAATATAGGATCAATTACTTATTTAGAATTGAAATGCTTTGAGAGACGTTTGCTGCTTCTTATCGCGTAAAATCATTATAAACATCGCCTCTAATAGATATTATAGCTCTACTATCGATCCATTTCGTTTCGATGCAAACACCAATTACTCTATCCTTCCCACTCGTCACCGTGTAAAAATGATAAAGAAAAGTACAATAAACGGATAATCTATCGACAGCATTCCTTTTCCTTTCCAATTACATTGACATATTATACGTAGTATAATGTCTGATGTCTAATGTACGGTATACGTTAGAGAAAATATTAAATACCGTCAATGTCGATAATAATTTCACTCTCGCGCATAGGCACAGTTTGGAAAAAGGCAATTGGGGAGAATTAAAGCATGAAGGCGGTTTTCTACCACCCTCGTGTTTGCACCTCTGATTTCTCTGTTTGTTCACAGCGGCGAAACGATCGCGAAGAGATACGAAGGAGATTGGCAATGGGTCCAGACGCTGAAGACTTGCGCGCTGAACGCGGAAGAAAACCGAGTCTCCAGTCGCGGCTTCAAAGCGGTCCGTATCACTTCAACATTTCGCAAGAAGCGTATCTCGTTAGTCGCGTCTTTCGTGGAAAAGCATCGATTTATATATTACCATAAATCATTTATAGTTATAGTGACATTATTGATCGAATAACTGCAATGGTATATGATTATTGGTTTAATGCTTGGTCTTCGACTTTATTATGGACATTTATCATCGCGAGCGTGGAGTGCGGACTCTGACGATATGTGAAAGATTCAAGTTAGAATAAAATTATTTTTATTTATAGAAGTAAATAATTAAGTTTGGAAGGTTAAATTCCCCGCTTCAGATAAATCTTACAAATATCTTACTGTTTCGAAATAACATGTGAGAGCAGGTTCTAGTAGAATTAAGAAAATTAATTAGTAGTAATTAGAATCAACTGAAATATGTTCGACTGTATTTTTATCAAGAATATTGCTTCTTCTTACAAAATTTATCAATTAAATAACACGTAATAGATTCGTTGTATGATTGAAATTGCTATACTTGAGCCCGAGAGAATGTATAGAATGATTTCCCCACGCTATTATTTATCTCCGTTATAAAATAAAAGATCAACGTTGCGAAAAGATAAATAAAGTAAAAGCCAATTAATCTCTTCATAGATAATTATAATAGCAACCTACGTAAGATGTTCTTGCGTTACGTACTTGTTCGGTTGAAAACAAGTCTGTAAGAAGTTATAAAATCAACTCAATTTCCAGCAAAACTTGGTTCTTGATTGGAAATCTTGATTGGAAAGCAAATACTGAAAAGTACAACATTGGGTAAAATAAAGACAAATTAATATCTTCGATAAGATAATCTATCCTATATACAGAGGTACATAAGCGTGTACAATTTCATTTTATAATTACAACACTTTACATTTAGAAAATCAATTGCTATCTTCAGGGATGAATCTGCAGATCTGCTTCATGAACGAAACACCCTCGGACACGGAGTCTCCGTGTTCGGAGAACGATGCATCCCCTGGTTCCACGCCGAGCCCACTGAACTCGAAGCAACAACAGAAACAACAAATGCCAGTCAGACCTCAAGTGCTGAGCCTTCCACCTTTGAGATTGGATAGCGGCTTGAATTCGGCACCGATCGACGAGGCCGACTTCTTCGCCAGACAGGCCAGATTGCAAACCGAGGCACGGATGGCCCTGGCACAGGCCAAAGAAATGGCGCATATGCAGATGGAGGTGGAGAGGCAGAGGCTAAAACAAAGTCCCATCACCGAGATGGTGCGATCTAGCCTCGAAAAAGTGAGTTTTATCATATATATATCAAATAATTTCATATTGACATCTTCAACGACTCTTTCCTCTCGCGAAAATATCCGACTCTCTTAGCTTCCCACATATTTGTGGTTATTGGATCGAAAATGATCCTTAGAGTGCTTAAGAGAGATTAACGTTCGTATCGTTGTACTCTGGCCTTTCTTTGAATCCGAGAACGCTACTCGGTCGGGCTCGCTTTTACGACCATTGTTTAAGAACGGATGGTCTCGAGCTGGACATAACTGGTACAACTCCTGAACAAGACAAAGACCAGTGATACCCCCCACCCTCCCTCCAGTAAAGTCAGCCTCTTAATCTCTCCTATGTTTTTCTCACTTGAAGCGCGTGAACTCCGTATCGTATTCTAGTTTAAACGCGTATGTTAGTATTCAAACTATCCGATTCTTCGATCTATATCCTGGAGTCTAATAATATTATGAAATTGAACATTAATCGAGGCATTAATTATCCCGTGATGGCAACCAAAACTAAAACTATATATAAAACTTTCTATTGGACAAACAGAGATGTTCTCCAACCTGCGTTTCCAAAAAGATGCCAACATACGAAGAACACAGTGTGGAAAACAACTAGATCTATGTGTCGTTATTTTTACTGCTAATGAAACATCGAAAGGAAAACGTGTTGTTCGAATAACTGGAATATAATATTTTGCGTTAAAAAGAATAAAAAAAACGGTCTGTTTGTTATCATCCTTAGGTTGGCGTTCAGCTGGGTGAGGATAGGCGCAGATTGTCTCGAGTACTTTTAACGGAGCTAAATGTCGCGCAACTTCAAGTAGTCGCGAACGATTTGCATGCAAGAATTGCTGCTCTGAACGAGGCTCTGGTCGAAGGACTTTTGAGAAGAGACGACTTACACATGGAACAAGATTCGATGCTCGTCGACGTCGAAGATCTCACTCGATATCTGTAAGTTCTTCGCTTACGCTTTATACGATTCTAACTCGCTCTCCTTCTTCTACTGCGTCTTGTTCTACGCCTTGTTCTACGCCTTGTTCTACGCCTTCCTTATTCCTTCCTTCGCCCTCTCAGGCCACGATTATACAACAGAGCGATAAACGGTAAACAGTAAGCAATAAGGAGTAAGCGACAAGCTGCTGTATGTGGCCTATATAAATCTATAGCAGGAACTCTCGGACTTTATTTTTCGCGTACCACTCGTGTATCTATATGAATAGAGTCACGTACCATCGATTAAAATTAAGATAAATGTTATAGCGCGCGGCACGCGTATGCTATGCTATGCAGCAATGTTGGAACATACTGCGAATTTAACTGGTTTATGACGCGTAAAAATATATTAGAAAAAGTATTGGAAAAGTGTTAAAACATGTTGAAAAATACCTGCTAATGAACGTGAGGTAAATGACGCTGCAAGTTTGAAAGAAGCGATCGATATAATGGATCGACAATGGTTCGAAACAACATAAATTTTAAGCTCGTAGCTTCAGTTTCGGCTCGATGATTATTTTAGTTCGAAATTGATTCTTTATCGACACCATGAGAGAATATTTGTTTTCGCGCGAGCAAGTGGTAGAAAAGGCAAGTAAAAACTTACTGAGAACCGCTCCTTCTTGCCATTGGCCCAAATTCAGCTGGCCGAAACGTTGTGAATTGGATTTTTCAGCCTCGTTCGCAAGACAGCTCTGTTAAAGATTCTTCCTCGTCGTTAGAGTTTCGGAGAGAGTATCCATGAATGGATCTTTTATCCAGGTATAGTCGGTATAGTGGGTATAATCTTTGAAATATACTGGAAAAGTATAAAGTAGGCCATGTAACAAATGAGCGACAGAGAGGCAACCAATCTTCGCCGCTCCGTCATTCCTTTCTTACGTTAATTGTTATTGTAGTAGATACTCTAGCGACAAATAAATACATAATAACTGACGACGAATACGAAGGACTATCCTGATATCATCGAATCTATAACAGCTGAACCGCAGTGTAGGCCGATTTTATGACAGGATAATCGTAAAGATTAAGGAAATGAGTGTATAATGGATAAAATATGGCAAGAAGTAGAACGTAGCCGCTTGTGTATGATTTTGCCGCATATCGCTCGTCGCTCTCTGTATAATCACGGTCATACATGCTTCTTTAACGATAGTACAAATTTTCCGGGCAAGCTATGACGAACGTTATATTTTCCGGCCTGTCGCGTTAATAAACAGCTTCTGCTGCGTTCACATGCACAGAGGTGCCAAGCAGGAGTCACTGAAGAAAAAGCAGAACGCGAGGGAGCAGCAAACAACGAGCAGAAGTCATCAACAAGTAAACGCAGGGCAGAACAAGTCGTCGATGAAGCCAAAGCTTACGCACCGCGGTCTAGTCTCGTTGGTAAGAAAATAATGCCTCGCCACGAGACTGCGTGGTCTCGTTGGCAATTAAGCGGGAATTAAGGAATTACTATTTATCTGGTACATAGCACAACATCCGGAGAACACGAATACGTTAGATTAGATCTGCTCGATTCGACGTTCGAGCTCTAGCTCGAGAATGATACTGATCTGGACGAGATGCGATATGAATTGCGCCACGTTCGGCGGACAACCGAAATTCCGATTGCGATTCCGATGTCGATGCTCGGATTCCCTCTCCCATTTGGAAGAGCAACCAGAAATTGTATTACGAAGGGATAGAGAAATGAATGTTTCGAGGCAACGGTAGAAAAACGAGTAGTTTTCTCTTATCGCGCGGGAAAAGAAGTTACAGCAAGCAAATACAATCGTTTTCTTCTTCCTTAAATGGAGATTCAAAGATATACCGTAGTACGTATCGCAACGAAGAATCCTCTTTTTCTCTGTTTGATAAATGTGTTTTCGACAGGGAAGAAAGGGCATCCTTTTCCAAAGTTTTTACAGCTTTGTCGTTATCAGCATAAAAGCTAGAGTAATATGTGAATACGTACACCTCCGTTCGTAATTATATATACCTATGTACATATTGAGACATTTACGGATAATAAGGTAAATCCAAAGAATTATTAGAAGACTATATTTTTCTCATCCATGCATGCCACGCATGCATCTCTCAATCGTTACCTAAACTTTAATCGATTTCAATATTTATATTATTATTCATTTTATCATTGTTATTTGTTGTTATTTGGTTGTATACGCGTTATCGGTAATTCCATAAACCGGATTTAAACTTTGACAAACTTCCCTGAATTATCTACTTGATCGTCTCAAGTCGGTCTGTTCAATCGGTGATTCATCGAGACCAGCATATCGCTTCTTGACATTAGCCACCTATCGCACAACTTGAAAAATAAAAATTGTTTGTAACTTAGAGGTTCGTCAGTTTCTACCATGTTGTATACACGTTACGCACATACGTAAATACATCGTATTACGTTTTCGTTTTCGTTTTCGTTTTCGTTTTCGTTTTCCTAATACGATATATTTACGTATTTCTGTACGATAGTTTCGTAATACCGTGTTATTTCTATTGGATGCTGTTACAACGTGACTAAACTAAATTTTTACTCTTCGGGCTATTCTTTTTACTTCGTCTAAATTTACTTAATTCTGGCCTGACAAATTGAGATAGAGATGTATGCCGTTTCACGCGATAGAATTAATTACGAATAAAAACAAAAATTAGTTTTTTCTTTTTTTTTTTTTTTTTTTTTCATGACACTACCTGCGTCGATGAGCGATATGGAAACTCGTCGTATATTGAAATGTCGAATATTTCCAAATAATTTTATATCTTTCTCGTATGTTTTATAACACTGATTACCGCTTGAATTATCGTGTTTTATACAAAGTCATTAGGTATTCTAATATTTATGAACGGGGATATATGTACGTGCATATAACATACATAGCCAGAAAAAGTAGCAACGAGCAACAAACTCCCTTAGTTAATCCTAATCCACCTATCTTATGTTCGATGCAGACAAACGATACATTACACGTAGTTGCAATCGCATTCTGTGCGGTTCGACAGCTTCGTACATACATACACGTATATTTTCAATGTTTTTTTCAATGTGATTTCAATGGTGGCCTGATTCTCAATCTCAATGAATCGCGATTTCTTACAAAAGTACAAATTGCATAGCTTTTGCATGGCTTCTTCCAGCGTGATTATTTTTAGTTTTATGAAACTTGCTTCTAGAAACAATTTCGCCACAATGATTTTCAGAATATTTCAGATTTATCGTAAGTACGGCTTGTATCGGTGATTATATTATTATCATCGTTATCATCGATGACGTTATTGTCGTTATTACATATATTATTATGGCATGCTCGATCATAGTCGATCATAGTCGATCACGAATCGTGTTCTGAACTGATTCTACTACGGGCAATCCGTCAATACGCCATTCTCTGTTTTCTAGCTCCTGCCTGTCGCATATAGCATTTGTTTTGTAAGTTATTCAATTCCCTGGCCTTACTGTTGTCCGTTCCTATCTTCTTGCTACCGTCATTTAATCTCGTGGCATTTAATCACTAGCGGCAATTTGGTATTTAGGTAGTTGGCTTTTGCTATTTTTGTTGCATTTTTCATGCATACGTGGGTAAATTGTCTTTGCGGAAGTGTTTCTCTAGTACTTGTTACTAATTACTTGGCTTAATTCGGATGCTGTTGCTGAGTTATTTATTAAACCGTATCCACGGTTATCCGGTTTGCCTTTTTTTATTTCAGTGAACCAGTTTCTTTTCGGGTCTTCCGATGTTTCTCTATCCCATTTTCCCGGCAATTCTTCAAGCATCTACTTTTGGTTACCTCCCCCCCCTTCCCACCGCCTTTTTTCAACGTTTGATGCTTCAAGTGCATTCTTCCAGTTCTTAAACTCAGCATACTAGGTGCATCCTGATGTGCCACGAGATACAGTTGACACACTTTTCTTTTCAGGAGACTCGATTGCACTCGTTCCATTTTCCTATTCATTTCATATTTCACGTAGCTTTACTACCGTGTCCCAGCTATTATATTTTGTCGTTATTAATGGTTTTCAGATCGTGCCCCCTGCGACTTTTGCCGGAGTTGTAAAATGTTTTATTGCCGTATGAAACGTGGCTGACTTTGAGAATGATATTCTTACATAGGTGTATAGACGTCTACCTCTTCTACGTTTTGGCCTTTGTATTTCGTTTTTCTGCTTCCTACTTTTCCATTTGTTCTTCTGAATACTAATATTTTAGTTTTCTCCTCGTTCACTTCGAAACTGTTTTCTCTAGAATAGTTCCGTAGTGTGTGTTTCCATTTTTTCTTCGCACAACTTGTGTCCACTATTGATGAGGTATTTGTCGATGTCGGATGACATGAGAATATTTATTACATTGCCCCGTGAAAAATGTCCTTTTACGCAAGCGTGACGAGGAAACCTCACATGTATTTGTATCGTATAAAAAATTTGGCACGTGATTTATAATAATTATTCATTCTCATTTTCTTTTTTCTCTTTTTCTTTTTTTTCTTTTTTTTTTTTTGTAGCAGATAGTCGAAAATTCGAAAAGTATTGCAACACACACAATGTGGCGAAAGCATAATTCGACGCATGGAGAATAATTCGTTTAATGTTAAATAGCATCGAATTATAACAAAGAATGGTTCTTAATTAAAAATTTGTTAACGCACGTTTTATGAAAACTCTCATCCCCTCGCTTTTCTATTGATATTTCACTAGCTTAATCTTACGTAATTTATAATCATCCGTATCCATGTATAAAATTGCCGAGTCGCACAGCGTCATGAGTACAAAATCACAATGAGCGCGACGTTTCATCGCTCGTTTGCATCGGAGTTTGATCGCCCTGGATCGAAACGGATGAAATTGGATCGTCTTACTGTCTATGTAGCCGCTATGTATACATCCCTCCTTTTCTACTCTGGTTAAAACTTGCGGCCATGCATGCACGTGTTTGCCGAATGTCTCGCCTTTATATATACGTACATGTAATAGCGTCTTAAACGATAGGCAGATCTCTTCTCTATGTTATAAATAAAGGACACGGGCCAGCTGCGAAGGCTCGAATAAGCGAATATTTTCTACATGCGTCCTTCGTCGCTAACGTCATCGCTACACGTACGATGGAACGCTGATTCTTTGTTCTCCGCAGTCGAGGATATTTCTTTCTCTCTCGACGTCTTCCAATCCCTTGAATCGACTCAACCGACTCCGTTTCATTAACGAATTGATAGCGCCTTCTGGCGTTCACAGCGGAGATCGTGATAGAACGATGACGATAAATGTGGTCCTTTGAAACTGAATTCTTGCTGCTCTACAATCGATTCACCGAAATCTTACGGTAGAAAAAAATCTTTGCTTTATAATATTTCATTGTTTGAAGATTCGAAGCGTTGTCTAGTTTGTGCTATTGACGTAAACACGGATATAGAACATGGACGGGGGAATTGGTAGGAGGAAGCGCGACAAACTTGGAGAACCGTCATCCGATGGTATTGGATATCGTACAACTTTCGGTGAGTTTGTTGTACCTGAGAAAGATATTCTCGTTTTCCAGCTGTTCCGTTCATCAAAGATGCGTAAAATAGGAGCACGATCGTAAACGCTAAGAACATTCAGGCGACCGATTCCCATTCAGTTCAGCTAAACCCGAGATTCGGTTCTTCTGTATACGAAATTATTGATAAAGCGTACATCGTAAATTTAAATTTGGTAAGAAAAGACGAAACGCGAACGATGTTAGCCGAGCATTGTTAATTGTCACACATGCGAATATACATACGTATGTATAGATGCTCGCAATGTTTGAGAGATTTAAGATGAAAGGTGCAATAATAATATGCCGAGGGGAGAGCAACAGAGAAGCAAGTACGAATCCTACAAACGATATCTTTTTCTTGAATCGCAAGAATATACGGGGTATACGTATGTATGTACGTATGTATATGTCATCATAAAACGTTTAACTTTCAATTGGTACATGTAACGTTAAATCGTGAAAAAATTTATTTTATATCCTGTGTTTCACGTTAAGATTCGGGCATCCTTTAAAATGGAATAACTTTTTCAAAATCGGACCAAACAACTTGAGTTTTTTCGCAAGCAAGAAGGGTCGGTTTACCGGATGACGAGTAAAAACAATTTTGAAAAAAGTTGCTATTGATCGGAATCGCGAAGAATATTTTCGTCGTAACGGCAACATTTTACGATATTTTTTTATTTATCTGAGCCTGTAGCAAAAGTTACGTAGGTAAGTTAAGTAGGTACGTTTCGTAGATTCGTGTCACTTATGCACCATGAAAATGTCATGCAGATTCAGCTACAAACGGTCAACAATGGTTAAAGTCGCAGTTTTTTTACAACTTTCCGCCCTCTGCCTGTAATAAATCGAAAGATTCTTACATCGTTTCGATATCTTTCGCTTGTGTCTCGCCAACCGGTTGAAAAAGTTAATAAAGTTACAGGGTGCTCATATTAACGCATGCTCGACATTAAGGTGGCCGTCTGTAAGGAAAAATGAGATAACCTTAAAATTTCCCTCATCGCTTATGAACCAATTCTATCAGGTGAAAATTAAGGATACTTAAATTAACAATAATTTCTTTTGATTTTCTTCCATTCTCTAACGTTTTTGTCATAATTTATAGTCGTGTTCGATAGATTGAAATGAATTTTGAATCAAAAGCATGCACAAATAAAAACTATAGTAGATAATTGATATTACGTCAAAATCGGAACGAGTGGCCCTCATTTCCTAATCTTTTAAATCGTTACTTCGCAAATCATAAACATTATATATATATATATATATATATATATATGCGAAAGAAGTGGCTACAATCATATGTACATACATATACGAGTACGTAATGATAATTTTGTAAAAAGAAAATCTCTGAAAACATCGAAAATAGCATTTACAATACAAATATTTTACCTGTATCTAAAGGTAAATTTGTGATCGTACATGGAAAATAGCCGAGTACGTATGTATTTACAAGTACATTGAATCGAGGCACTATCGATGCTTATCTAAACGTATTTCAGAGATTTAACTACTTTTAATCTCGCGCAAGTCACGACGTATCTCAAACATGATAATTTAAAATCCATTATTACTATTATTATTATTATTATTATTATTACTATTACTATTATTACTATTATTATTATTATTACTATTACTACTACTACTACTACTACTACTACTACTACTACTATCATTATTGCTATTATTACTATTATTGCTATTATTACTATTATTACTATTATTACTATTATTATTATTATTATTATTATTATTATTATTATTATTATTATTATTATTATTATTATTATTATTTATCATCATCATCATCATCGTTATCGTTATCATTATTAAAGTATTATTATTATTGGTATTATCATTCTTAGATTAAATGTAATTTATTATTATTAAACAAAATATAAATATTCCTGATCAACCTGTCGATGTTTAACGTCCTCGTGGATTTTCACCAGATTTTTCTTACTCGCTTTGTATGTTGTGACGTTGCATAAAACGAGGAGAATGGTAAAAATTATAAGATTATAATAGCGTGCAAGCTATTACACTCCGTATCAGGATAGGCACTTTTGTTTTTTAATCTTTCCTCCTTCTATGGTAGTCTATTCTTCGATGGTAGTCTATTCTTCGATGGTAGTCGACGAATAGAGCCGAGATATAACAGTTTGGAGCTCTTGCAATTAGTCTAACGTATGGCTTACTACTTACTCTGTCTGTTATGCATGAGAGACAAACGCTTTAGAGCGTTTATCTTTGTTGATACCGTTGTATGATCTTTGTGGTGTGGTTGCGATATTGATCATGCATATATGCATACGTAAATATTTTTCCGGTCGACGGAAAGCGATCGTTTTTATTATTAGCCCTTATGTAAAATGATATTTGCCAAATCGATACATCCGTTGATGATAACTTTTGAACTGGCGTATTCCTAAACTCGATGACCATTATATTCGTTACATTCGTCTCTATTCATCGAGTGCGATTAGAGAATACAGAAACTGTTTAAAAAATAGTGGTGCTCGAAAACGAATTTTATCCCCCTTTTATTGTTGTTCTCGTTATATACACGACACAACGTATTAAATATAAAAAAGATTGAGAATTTTTGAATGTTCAATTTTGAGAGAAATCAATGACCATGAGAGTACCCGCACATCGGCAGGTTCGACGTATTTCCTCGTGACATAGTGATAAAGTAAGCATACGATATGGAAGAAAATAAAAACTAAATAATTATATTTGATATGGATCGATCAAAATCCTCGGTTGGATTTAGATTTTTTAAGTGACGATAATATTCATCACAAATAATATTATTACGCTAAAGGCATAACAATTTTTCTCAGGCCATTTGTCAAAAACATTTTCAAGAATGCTTCTTTGTCTATTCATAGAAAGTACTTACTTGGTATATGCATACATATTACTAGTGGATCTTTGTTTGAAGTTGAACTCTACGACGTGTCTGTTTGAAAATATTTATTTTTAAAAAGTCAGGTTAATCGCCACCTTCGAAGGGCTAAAGAAATCAGGTAATTTCAATGGGAAAGATTCATATTTTCAGATTTGTGCACTGTAATGAACACAAGTTTGTCGTTGCCTGTTTAATAACGTGTATTAGTGAAAATCGGTACTTACTTCGGTAATCATTTAGAAAGCTGTCGTCATCTTGGATTTCGATAATTTTTTAACATGTGTGAGGAAATCAACATTCTGAACAACTTTTTCCTTTGCATGTAAACGCCGTTCGGTCTTAGTTTCCGAGACATGTGCAAAAAGTTGTCGATACCACTACGGTGAATTCTGCCTACGATTGTATTAAATAGCTGACTATATAGACTGGGAACAAAAAATGAGGATTAGGTTTGGGTTAAACGTTGTTTTGTCCGGACGCTGTAAGCTCACCGACGCACAATTATAAGCAAAATTCGCTGTAACGGTGCCGACGGTTTTTTGCAAACGTCTTAGAAACTAAGGCCTTACACGTATCGAAAGATCATCTGAATACAAGATGGCGGCACCTTTCTAATTAATTACCTTCACTTCTATCGGTGTCTGGTTGTTTCCAAAGGGTACAGATCTCTCTTTTGTATCGTAATACAGTATCAACGATTGTGAACGTGGAATTAATCGCTTGTAGTCATGTGTTTTCTTCGATTAATTAAGACTATTCGATTACTAAATATCTAATTGCGCTTAAAAAGAATGAACCTCAGATAGAAGAGTTCTTGATTCAGCTTTTGTAAATTTCTTTAATTAAGCCGCGAGCGACGAAAGAGAACGAAGAATGCGTCACATATATTTTGAGTATCAGAAACCTATGATATGAATAGGCAAAAGAAAACGACTAGTTCACGAACGTAAATGCGTATTCAAATAAGAAGAAACGACTAACTATGCCGAGTTTGAGACGAGAAAAAGACTTTGTTGTCGACCGCCCGTTAATATAACTTTAGACTTTAGCGAAAGCGTAATCAAAAGTATATTAATCGTGCAAGTACTTGGAAACAGGTTATCCAAGTTTTGCATAAAACTATTCACGTACTGATTTACATGTATTCATACATTAAGGACTTAAGAAGGTATCCAGGTACAGTAAGTTTATTAAAGAGAACACAGAACGTATGCATTACCTATCGAATTTCGACGTTCTTTCATATTTACGCTAGCCTTGCGTGAATTACTTAACAGAGATATGAAAAATTATTATAAGCGAACAAGTAAACGACAAATAAATGGCAGAACGTTTGATCTCCGAGGAACAACGCGATGTTATTCACCCCTTCGAAACTGACAATATGAGAATCTAAAATGATTTTTCTAAATTAAAAGAAATCCACACTTCTCTAATTTTTCTAAATTCCTAATAACTACTTAGAGAGGAAGAGAACAAAATTTGCTAACTTAAAGCGCCTTTTACGCCCCTTACAGACAAAAACTTTTATTCGGATTTTGCACCGGTCTAATACGTATCGCGTTTCCAACAAAGAGAACAAGAGAACTGTAAAATATAAATGGAAATGTAATTTTTGATTACAATGTGACGAAAACAATACACAGAGCACAGCAGTTTTCAAGGCTTGTATCGAAAAGTGCAATCAGAATGTCAAAATGTTCTTCCCGATTGCGTAACAATCGTTTGTGAAAAAAAAACGTGGTGACGATCGAATTGTCGATCTCGAAGAATAGTCAAAGGGTCGACAAAGTGAAGCGAGACATCACTTTGCTTTCTTCGCGCGTTGTAAACAAGTAAAGGCCGCTAATCGATCGTGTTCTAATCAAAGATCAAGTATCCTTGGAAACTTGAAACATGATCAGAAAAGAGATTTGCGAGATTCAACGAGAGTTGAGAGAAACAACTACGAAGCTAACTGCATGCGTTTTTTCGAAGAAATAATATTAAAGAAATTCTCATTTAACGTAAATTATGGTTAAAATTAATTTGTTACGAACTAAATATCCACAAACGATATTTTCTAAATTCAGTAGGAAATATTCGAACTCGAAATGACTCGACGTACTTGATGTATTAACTGGTCGACTGTTTGTATAGAAAACAAAGATAGATTACATTGTAAAACGGTTTATCTCGAAATTTTCATCACAGGTAAAATAAAGTCATAAAAATTTAACATATACATATGTATATAGAAAATTGTACACAGTACGCAAAAGAGATATAGAAGAAGGTTTTACACAAAGCTCGATACCCGCTATTGTATTAACAATAATGACATTCGATCAAATTTATCACTCAAAGATTTTTGCACATCCGTAATAATCTACAAACAGTGCTCCGGATGAGGTATTTCTATTTCAACAAGACAAGAAAGGGAAAGAAAAAACTATAGGAAGAATTCGTTCTCTTTTATATGCCATTTCTTACCTTCGATTACTATAAATGATTACAATCGAATAAGATTATCAGCCGAAAAGTCTAAAGAAGAAAAACAAATCGTAGGATAGAGAAGAACAAATACATATTCAGAAACATCTAATCTATTCGACAATGAGATTAAATTCATTGTTCAGTGATGGTGGAAAACGTCTACATAGACTCGCGTTTTATCTACAAAATACTTTAATCGTAATATTAATTAATAATATACAGCTTGTAAATAACTAAACAATAATAAAATATGCTGTAACAAGTTTTTACGCTTCTTCTTGCTTCTCTACCTATATATCTGTCTATCTGTGTCTGTCTGCCTGTCTCTCTCTCTCTCTCTCTCTCTCTCTCTCTCTCTCTCTCTCTCTCCCCTCCCTCCCTCCCTCCCTCCCTCCCTCTCTCTCCCTATTTTATATCTCGCGCTGTCGAAAATTCTTTTCCAGTCTATAAAAAAATAGTCCAACAGGCAGGCGGAACAGAGTAAAATACACGGGCTAATTTAATTAAAAACGTGGACTTCCTACTTTCATAATCGTTTGCGTATATCTAGCTCTTTCACATCTTCTTAGTAAATCAACGGATTACGTCACATACATACTGAGAGCTTCCTTTAACTCCCGGAAACCCGGAAACTAAATGAAAGCAGAGTGTAAAAAGAAGAATAGAAAGAAAAGCCAGCCAAGATCAAGGATGAAGAAAAGGAGCGCAAAAGGACGTCTCAGATGGAAAGAATGATGATGTTGCAACCTACCTACGAAGAGTCGGGACAAGTTCTGTAAAGCGACCGAGAAATTTCATTTTTCTCTCGGCCCAGACCAACGTGGTGAATATACGTACATGTCACTGAGGTACACCGTGGATAGAACACAAACGGCGACAATGATTTTTTAATAGTAATAATAATAATAATGATGATGACGATGACGACGATGACGACGATGATGATGACGATGATGATGACGATGATGACGATGACGACGATGACGATGACGATGACGATGACGATGACGATGACAACGATGACGACGATGACGATGATGACGATGACGACGATGACGATGATGATGATGATGATAACAATAAGTTTCATTAGCTCATTACACTTTTTTTCCTTTTTTCCTCATCTTGATGCCTCTGTTGCTCCTCGTACAAATCTTTTCTAACTCGGCACCAATTTTTATAGCATTGTTGTTCCTAAGCCTCTCTCGACTACATGCGCGATTTTGCGCTTTTTCAGTGTTTCATATCGCCCATCCTTTCAGCAATCTGTAGCGGATATATCGTACATCGTATTAAAAAATTCTTATATTACAATTGTAAATATCGTATTTCTATTATACAATGAAGCTCGTTCGTGGCGGTATTCCTTAATATTTTACCATTGTGCTCGTTCTAAAATTTAACTTTTTCTCTCCCTCTTACAGTTTCACCCTTTTACTTTATTGCTTGATCGCAATATGCATTCATATTCTAATGAATACATGGCAACAGAAACGAAAATTCACAAAATATACAGAGCGCCTGTTGAATCTTGAAAGGTCTTCGAAAATATTAATTGAAGATTTAAAACAAGAATTTTGAACTAATAAATACAACAATAATTTTGAAAAAGAAAGCAAGAAAACAAAAAGATGTAGAAGGTTCTTCCAAGATTCTAAAAGTGTGTTCGTGATAATTTAAAAATCTGAGATATTCCAAGACTATCAACATCAACATTTAAATAATGTATCTCCCATTAATAATTCTGTGATGAAGTATTTCCAATATCCATTATCTCACGTTTATATGTATCTACCGACGCATTTCCCAATGATTCGATTGAACATAATAACGCGTTTCTCATACTAAAAGAAGAAACTTTGGCAGCCGCTCTAGCCAGCTGAATAGCACGCGTACTTCTACGCAAAAATCAATTCCATTCCTTCTCTTCTTAACGTAATTAAATATCGATATACTTTAATCTCAGAACGTATAAAAATAATAATACTATCAATCTGGCGTAGTAAATACACAATATTGTCAAGTTCTCCAAGTTCTCACCTTTAAATAATCGCTAATGACCGGAGATTATTATATATATCGCACAAACAACAATCTTTTTTTTCTTCTTTTTTTTTTTTTGTGAAAGCATTGTAATGTCCACCCATTTCACAATATCGTTGCAAAAGTCAATGAACGAGCTGCTTAAACAACTGAGAAGCAGTTCTTACGGCCGTTATTTATGTACAGGGAAATCATCTTTGAATTTAAGCATTCACGGAAAAAATAAATCAACATAAAAATCCATTCGCACGTACGAAAAATATTCATAAAACAATGCGCGATGATGGTCTCTTGGAGATTCTACGCAAACCATTGACAAACTTGCTCGTCGAATACGATATCCAACATAACGCTATAGTTTGATAAATCCGAGAAACGCGGCCCACATACTCAAATTCTTTACGATCACTATATTCATTTATATAAACACTATTATCATTACTTTGTCTTGTTAATAACAGCTGCACACTCCCACTTATTACTCGCCTCGTTTCCCCCTCCTGAAAACTTTCATCTTATAACATTTCCTGATGAGCGTCTTGTTTCTTCAATTTCCTTTAGATCATTCGAGTTCCATCATCGTCGGTATATATTAAAGGCACGTTTGATTCGTTTAACAAACATGTACCTACAAATAACGATCAATACAAGTAAAAATGTCAACGAACGATTTTGTGGAGAATCCTCGCATTCGTCAAAAAGTTGATAATGACATGTTTCTCTGTGATCTTCTTCAGATCGGCGGATGTTTTTAGATACATGAACTCCAGATGATTTCCAGATAACACAGATATTTTCCAGATAACACAGAGTGTCAAAAATTATTTTCGCACATTTGAATCTCATTGCAAATCATTTGTCTGACTAACTGATTGAATTTATATGTTTTAAATAGATCGATTGAGAAGGACGTCGAAGCAACGAATTCCAATCGAGTATTATCGATACTAGCTAAGGTCACTTGCCCATGCTGGCATTTGCTGGCAGAGTCGCGGATCGTTGTTGCACCGATAAATATGGCTTCAAGGTGGATCTCGTAGACTCTCTGAAATATGTAAATCGTTATCGATGAAATTCGACTTGTGGAAGATCATGACCATCGCATTTACCAAGAAATATCACGAGTATAGACTAATATAAAAAGAAAAAAAAAAAGAAATAAGCCTCAGAAGCAAAATAACAGTTTTTATCTATAAGAGCTAGTAGTTATAAATGTTAAAGCCCCATTTCAATAAAAAAAAAAAAGCATTGAAATTCATGTTGATTTTGTTGATCCGTTTTTTTAGAATTGCAAAGTTTACTTTTAAAATTTTTAGGCTTTTTATTTGCGATCAATTTATAATAATGTTTTCTTCTGTACTTTTTAAATGACAAACTTTCTATCAATAATCACATTAAACAATTTGCTATTAAAAGTAAACTCTGAACGTGTCAATTTTCATTACTATCTAACAGTTTTGCCGTGCATAATGTCAAATATATTTTGTCATTCTGCATATCGTATTTCGTAATTATTACCATGCAATTTTTGGAGAAGAAAGAAGCTATACGATTATACGAATTCTCTCATTACAACATAAAAATAATTTCGCAACTGAAAATCTTAAGCTGCTGCTCGATTATAGGTTATGATTTTCTACTTGTTAAAGTATCGTAAAGTTCCATTAAAAAGAAAATATAAACAAAATATTATAATGAGTATATATGTACATAAAAAATATATTTCCATCTTAATTTATAATATTCTCAAATTAATTTTCATGCATTATGAATCTTATCAATTTATAACTTCTGCTAATACTAAACAAAGTTAAAACAATGCGACATCATATATTTACTTATTGAAGGGTATGTATATTTAAACTAGCAGCGAGATCAATAGAAATAAAATGAACAATCATTCTCGGCGAAAAAATGTGCTAATGTTTAAGCGCATGCAAATGACAATTGAATCGAATCAACTAACAATATCCTATTCTAGTTTTAAGCAAACTCAAACAGAAACCAACATTTCAATAACCGCAATAATAATAATCGGAAAAAATAAAGCTTATATTGCTTCGATCTATCGAACAATATTTATATATAATTTCGATTTTGAACAAAGCAATTATGTCGGTTTTTAAATTTTTCAAAAGTTGGAATGATTACAAAACACGCTTAACAAGATTACCTAAAGTCTTCATAATACATTTTCAAATTTCAAAACTGCTTTATATCTATATCTATATTTGTATCTATATCTATATCTATATCTATATCTATATCTATATCTATAGAAATAGATGAATAGATAAATAAATAGATAGGTAGATTAAAGCAATCTGAAACATAATCAATAATGGCATTCCATTATATTATTTTTTGTTTCTATAACAATGATATCTTCTAAGCGCACTGCACTTACGGAACGCTGCCAACCATGTCTTTTTTGTATTTTCATGTTCGTTGAAAATGCGATTCTGTATATAGATATGGGAGTGCAAGAAAAATCAAACGACTCTAACCTCGCTACACCCAATCATGCGATGCCACAATACAAGAGAGCTACTTAGTCTCCGGTTACGTTGAGTCGCACCGCTACGCTACCTTGGCGAGACACGTTGCCCCGTGCCATCGACGTGCGAGTTTGCTTTGTAGCCACATTTTTGTACACGTCTAGACAGTCTTGCGACCCAATATTTCTGTTCGTCAGGACTACCAGCCAATATTAATAATTCACGAGCACTGTTTGGATCGTAGTGTAATTTGCAGGGTGCTATGGCATCTTCCTTTTTGTCCAAATGCTCCTTATGAACTTTTATACGACACCCTGTACACACGCAATAACAATTTCATTACATATTTTATTATAAATAGTTGTTTATTTTACAGAGCAGATTTTTTATTTTGCTTGTTGAACAAAGAAAACCAATCATGTCATATCGTTATGAATTTAATAAAATTTATTACAAAGGATAGTTTTATAAATCTCTTCAAAATATAATTAAAAACGAAGAATCGCGAGCAATAACACATCACCCCACGAATGAGCAAAGATTTGAAAATGATATGTTTAAAGCAAGGCAGTAATTATAAAAACGTAAAAATTCGTTGAACGAAACATTGTTTCATACTTACTTCGGCACTCGAGAGCTGGTGGCGGTCGGAACATATGCCACAATTGTTTTGAGCATACCTCGCAAGTAGTCGGCATATGATACGATATTGACACAAATTCGTGACCTTTTAACGATTGCGTGCCTGGTTTGTCCGTAAGTTGTGGCAGTTCCACTCCAGGCAGTGTGTTTCCTTCATCACCAGGACGTCTCGCTTCGCCTTCACCAGCATATAATAACTAAACAAGAGAAAAAAAAAAAAAAATGTAACTGAGTATATCATTCGATAAGTAGGAAACCAATTATTCAACATATTATTTACCTGGAAAATTCTCGGAATATCTTTGGCATCAGCTCGGATAACATCACCCTGAGTAACAGATCTAACGTGGAAGACTTTATTTAAGTCCAATATCAAGACTGGATCGGCATTTAATTTATCATTTTCACTATTATAAAATATTATTTTCTTCGAAGAGACGACGACGTATTGTTTTTTCCATCCATGTCTTTTAATGTTCTGTTTATTTGGCACATTTAACCAACCTTCCAATCGCATGGTTCCATGTTCCGATAAAACAGAATCTTCTCCGTCGTTTTCTACGGACGAAACGCTAGCGGTTTCTGAGTTGAGCGAAGCAATTTTCATTTGTAAAGTTTCTATTTCGGAATCTTTCGAATCGAGTTCCATTTGTAACCTCAATTTCGCTTGATTTTCTTCCACTAATTGGGCCTATAGAAATATAATGATGCTAGAGATAATATATAAATATTTGTAAAAATGAAACGACGTTTAGTATTTTACTTACTTGTAAATCTTGCAAATCTTTTTGCCATTTAGCTGTTAACTGTCCGTATTTTTCTCTCTCTTGAGTAAGCTCTTGTTGTAAACGCCTGCAATCTTTTTCCTTCTTTCTTAAATCTGCTGCAGAAGCTTTGTTCTTGGATTTACCGCTTGAGGACAAATCTTTCCTGTTCATAATCTCTGCTAACTTATTAACTGCTTGTTGTTTCAATAATTGCTCAGTTTTCAATTTACTGCTCAGTTTTTCCATTTCTTCGCCATTAGACTGTGCTTTAGAAAGTTGATCTTGCAATTCTTTAAACCGTTTATTTAAATCTTCCTTTTCTTTAAGATATTGATCAACATTTTTCTTAAGTTCACCTTCACTATCCTTAAGCCGATTTATAATTTGTTCTTTTGCATTCAATTCTTGGTGATGTTTGGCTACTCCATCTTTATATTCTAATTCCTTCATTGTTCGTTCCTTTTCGAGGTCTGCGACAGTTTCTTCAGCTATTGACCTCGCCAAAGCTTCACTATCACCTCTCGCTAGAGATAATTGCAGCTGATGCACTAGAGAGCTACGTTCTTCTTCTAATTCTTGTTGTAAACGTATTTTTTCATCAAGTTCTTCCCGAAGTTCTTGCGTCTGTGTTTTATAAAGTGTCTGGAAATAATACATTAACATTTATAATAAATATATCAAAAGAAAATAATAGCTTCTCCGCTGATAGTTGAGATGTGAATTTACCGAAAAGTAAGCTTCTGCTTCTAATTGTTCTTGTAATTCCTTAGTTTGTAGTTGATCCACATTTCTTTGAGTTTTCAAGTGATGTAATTCATCCTCTATTTGACGTTTTGCTTCTCTTAGCTGAGCAACTTCGCCAGCTAATTGTTGTTCCCTGGCACGTAATCGTCCTGCTTCGGACGACTGCTGTGCTAAGTCAGTCTGCAGAATGTTTCTTTTCTGCTGTTCTTGTTCGACCTGACCTTGTAGCACTTTTACCTTTTCAACTTCTTGTCTATGTTCGCCTTCCAGTTTCTGTAATCGCTGTTGAATCTGTCGATAATCCACAGAGAGCATAGAGGTTTGCCTTTCCTTTTCTTGTGCAAGCAATTCAGCACGTTGCCTCCCACTTTTTTCTTCATTTAATTTTGCTTGTAATGCTGTTAATGTTACATTAATACATGTATAAGGATAACTCACAATAAATTGACAAATTTAAGTATAAAGGAGTAGCGTACATACTGTAAATAGAAATACCATCGAGCGCAAGCATTCCGAAATTTGAAAAATTGCAATTAGTGATAAATTGGGTTAAAGATAAAACAAAATAATTATATGGAGATGCGGTTATAGGAGAAATAGGTGTATGAATAACATGCAACTTTTAAAAAATCAAAATTTTTAGGACATGCATGATGTTTAAATACATTATGATATATGTATTCTATAATTTGTTACATTTAACGTAAATACGAAAAAATATTTATATTAGCCTAAAATAAGTTTTTTTTTTCTCATCCTGACATGCTTATCAGTATAAAAATATGGACTTTTAAAAACCTTAATATTACGATTATTAAATACAAATGTAAATAAAATTACCTTTAACTACTTCTAAATTAGCTTCTTCTTTGGATAGTATGCGTGAACGTTCCGTTTCTTGATGGGCTACCACTTCCTGATTATACCTAGCTTGCGCAGCTTTTAATTCAAGAGTTAAACTTGCTGCTTCTTTCTCCAATGCTGAGATTTTTTCAGTTAGTTGTCTGTTATCCATGATTGCTTTCTCCTCTTTCTCTCGACTATGTTCGAGTTCGACATGAAGAGCAGAGAGTCGGCTTTCTAATTCAGCAGTTAACGATGAGGCTTGTGATCGAGAACTACGCTCTTTCGACAATTGTCCCTGTGAAATTATGTATAAAAATATAAGTTTATGTTTGAAAATGAGTATTTCTAATCAATTTTTTTTTTTCTAACATAAACACTTACTTGTAATGTAGCCACTTCTTGCTGTAAATTATCTCGTTGCGCTTGTAATTTCGCTCTTTCCACTTGTAGTTCATTTGCCATTTGTTCTGCAGCTTGACGAGCAACAGTAATCTCAGTAGCTTGTTTCCGTAACCTCGTTACCATCTCTGTTTCTCTTTCCAATTTGGATTGCATTTCTTTAATTTGTTTTTCTAAACTTGTTACACGTTCAGAGGTTTGTTGTGAATTACTTGCATCACGTGCTCTTTTCGTCTGCTCTTCATCATACTTCTTTTTCAACTCCACAATCAATGACTCCGCTTTTCTACGTGACTCAGTTTCATGCTCCACCCTACGTTGTGCCTCTTTGTAATTATGCCTCAACAAAGTCAATTCTTTGTCCGCTCTACCTATTTCTTCACGCAATTCGGTTTCCCGGCGTGTCATAGCTTCTAATTGTGTTGTTAAAGCTTTCTGCCTTGATTCTAAAGATTCTACCTGTCTCTTTTCTTTATCCAATAAGTTTTCTAATTGAGAAATTTTAATATCATCGCTTGTACCATTATTGATATGATTTTCTAATCCATCTACCGACTCCTTGCCGCTAGAAGCCATTAATTGATAATCTTCTGAATATGTAAAACCAATAAAAGGTAAATGGTTTCCAGAAAATGCTTTTGGTATTGGAAAACTTTCCTCTGGTCCATCTTCTTTATCGACATCCTCAAAATTGCTAGTATCATCATCGCCGGAAAGTTCTGGCACGACAGGAGGCACACATTCTCGTAAATTTTCAAATGTCCACTGATCGTTTTTAAAGAAAGGATGATTTTTTATTTCCTCCACGCCATTTCTACCCAAACGTTTAGTTCTATCCGTAAGAAAACCACATATCAAATTCTTGGCAGAATGAGAAATATCAACTTCTTGTGGAAAATGTAATGAATTTCTATGATCCATAATTTTTGAATATGTTCCAACTAATGAATCTGCATAAAACGGAGTATCACCAACAAGCATTTCATATAAAAATACACCAACTGACCACCAATCACATTCTCTTCCATATACACCTTCACCACCTTGAGACTGAAGCACCTCAGGTGATATATAATCAGGTGTACCTACTGCAGTATCAGATCGAACAAGACCATCCTAAAATACATATAAGATAAGATATTTTTATATAATGTTACATTGTTAGAAATTTGATAGAAAATGCTACAAAAAATATACATACAGCATCCATTCTCATACAAGTGCCAAAATCTGCAAGTTTTAAATGACCATACTTATCAAGTAACATATTATCTGGCTTTACATCTCTATGAACAAATCCCATAAGATGTATTGCATCTAATGCAAGCACCACTTCTGCACAATAAAATTTTGCCCATTTTTCTGGCACGTCATAATTTGACATTAAATTCACTAAATCACCACCTGGCATGTAATCCATCACCATGTAAAGATATTTTTGATCTTGAAATGCAAAATGAAGCTGAACTATCCACTGAGAATTGGCATGTGCCATTATATCACGTTCTTCCCAAAAAAAGGCTGAATCTGATCGTTTGATCTGTAGAATACACAAAAATAAAGTGTGCAATATACACATAAATTATCCATTTGTGATTTATACATGTCTTACCATTTCAAATTTACTGAGTAATTTCATAGCATATACTTTCTGCGTAGATTTATGTCTTACTAATTGTACTTCACCAAATGAACCACGACCTATCACTTTTATTAGGGTAAAGTCATCTGTACGCATTCGCATTTTACAAATATCTTGAGCTACTGAGTCATCTGAAAGTATAAATAATTTTTATTACATCTTTTTCTTGAAAAATTAATATTAGTATCACAACATCAATAAATATATTAAAATGTTGCATTTACTTATATCTGATTTATTTACTCCTCTGTATATATTACATAAGATGAATCGTCGCATTATTATATTAACATATTATTCTAACACATAGCGATCTGCTTATTGATAATAAAATGCCTAACTTTTCTAAAACATACACTTTATACTAAATTAATAAAGTATCTATTACTCTGTATTTTAGTAACTGCGCTATTTAATAAGGATATTTTCCATAATAACAGAAAGGTTAGGTACTTACATCTATTCATATATGCTTCTATATTTTTCATACGTTTTACGCTGGGATGATCACAATCTGCCACCAGGGCCTGAACTGTATCCAACAAGCAATCAATGTTTGTGATACTTCTTGGATCCTTTACGCGTTCCTCCAGCACCCTCAGGCGCCTGCGCCTGTCTTCATCTCGTACTACATCCATCTCTCCTATTAAAAGCTAGGAATAGTTTCCTTCAAAAATGTAATATTTTTTTTGATGCATCAAAAACAATACAAAGCAAAAGGCTACATATAGTACAAGCACAATTTATGCACTGTTGCAATACTGGATGGGCAGTCCATGTTTCCTGAAACAAAATTATATATATACATATAAATGTATATAAACATCTATATATATATAAATGTTAATATATAATCATTATTGTGATATTATTGTATAAAGATTTACATAAAATATAAACGACTTTTTTTACTCCATAAATGAAATAACCAAATCTATATTTAAATAATACCATATATAAATATAGCTTTAAATAATATAAAGATATGATTATCGATAAGTTTAAAGTAGTTTAATTTGTGCATTGTATTTATATTACTAGTCGTGTGTACCCATGTAATAAGATAAAAATTACAATATTATAAAATCAAATAAATGGATTTAGAATTAAAGTAATATAAAGTGAAAGATTAATTAAATTATTAGTTCCATGTGTACCTTTTACTAGAAGGATAAGTTATTTAAATAACACAATTTAAAAAGTATACAAATTTATGAGAGAATAGATACAACAGAATATAATATATGATGACTCAACATGATTTATGTGTCAAGATCATTAAGAAACAGTGATTACTAAACAGTGTGAAAACAAAACATATATTTAATTATTTAGAAAAATAGGATTTCTCAGACTAACATTTATTTAGATATCTTGCACTGAAATTCATCATTAACTTGCAAACAAAATTTTACCAATTCGTCTTGTCATTTTCGCAAAGAAACTTTTATAAAATAAAAATGCAAATTGTAGAAATCGTTAAACAAATGCGAATTTAATGTTTGCATTTCAGTATTTCAATGAAAACTAAAAAATTCAGAAAATAACAAATCAAAGAAGTCTGTTAGGAAGCTTGCAGAAATAAGGTGGATCCCGTGCAGGTACTTCTGAATCCGTCATGAAAGATATTCTAAATATTCCGTATTTTTCATTATCGATTAATTAATGTCAGAAGAAAATTCACTCTAACGTACCTAATATCACGAATACCGTATCCAGTACTTCGTCTAACTGAATAAAAATACTATAAAATACATTATTTTTCTACGTAAATTGCTTGCGATTGCACACAGCTGAGCCGTGTATGCGCCATTGAGAAAATTCACAACGGTCATCAAAGCCAATGAAAGCTCGGGGAAAACGTAGAGTAATTCGCTTTTCAATTCATGTACAATGATCAAGGGGAATTTTCCAATTTTATTCGAGAACTCTGGCACCTACTTCAGATGAGAAATCTCACATTATTTAATTTGAAAATATAACAGTATTTTCAATGAGATTTTTGGTTATTTTCACTCTACTTGACACCGTTTGAATAAGTTCGTTGTTTCAAAATTGGCAACATAAAAGTCACCCTTTCTTCATACATATATATTTATTTGAATCAAATAAAACTTCGAAAGTTTCACGAATTAATGAAAACTACGTCAAAAGTCGTTGAGACAGAACATCAACGACTTCGGAAAAACGATATAATAAATTGCAGGCATAACCAAGATGGCGTAGTATTCGACGCACTAACTGAGATACAGGTTTTTGCACTTGTACTGTCTGCTTATAATTTAGAATTTCTTTAGTTAACCTGAATATTGTTTTCAGGATTGCAGTTCTGAACAAATTGCGTGATCTAAATCTGTATGATACGCATCACGCAGTTCTATAATATGGAAAAATTCTTAGTTTTCCCGCGCGTATTTTGATGCTCATTGAACACTTCAACGGATTTTTTTTAGCACCATTTATATCATATTTTGTATTTATAGCGATAATACATATCACAAATAGATAGGTACGTATGGTCATCAAACTTAATACGTCAAAGTATTGCTTTTGCAATATTTAGATCCTTTTTATGTAATTGATTCTTCTTTTATCCTTTTTTTATTCTTACCTTTATTATTGCAGTTTTAGTCAACGTGTAATTACTTGGGTCGTATTTAATCTCATATTCTGAATTCTGTAGAAATGGATCTGCCTTGTGATTGGCAGACCAACAAACAAAGACTTTCAGAACGCAGCCAATATTTATTAGAGACAGGACAATGGTCTGACTGCAAATTTGTAGTTGGGCAAGAACCCCATCAACAAACATTAAAGGGACATAAATTATTTTTAGCTATGTCTAGCCCTGTCTTTGAAGCTATGTTTTTTGGGGGTATGGCAGAAAAAAATGACCTAATACCTATTCGAGATGTTCAACCAGAAGCATTTAAAGCTCTTTTAGAATACATATATACAGATCGAGTTGATTTAAGTTCTTTTGAACTAGCCTGTGAATTATATTATTGTGCCAAAAAATATATGCTTCCTCCTTTGGTAAAAGAATGTACAAAGTATCTATATTCTGACCTGTCTCCAAAAACAGCTTGCAGAGCATATGAATTTGCTAGATTATTTGATGAGCATGTACTGATGGAAAAGTGTCTTCAAATCATTTGCACAAAGACAAATGAAGTTTTAAAAGAACCTAATTGGGAAAAAGTTGAATTAGGAACACTATTGACAGTGCTAGAACAAGAAGATTTACAAATAAACTCTGAAGTGGAATTATTTAATGCAGTGGAACGTTGGGCAAAAGCTGAATGCACAAGAAAATCTCTTGATCCTAATGATGGAAAGTCTTTAAAGTCAGTAATTGGTAATGCATTATCAAAAATTAGATTTTTAAGTTTAAGTGCTCAGGAATTTGCAGAAGGGCCAGGAATGTCACTGTTACTTACTCAAGATGAAACTTTTGCAATACTCATGAACACACTATGCACTGGAAATAAAGCACCTATGCCTGAAGGATTTTCAACTAATTCACACAGTAGAGTTATCATATATAAACCTCCAATTACACGTACAAATTGTTCCCTTGTAAGTTGGATAGATATTGCATGATAGCTTTTAGATTTTAACTATTCTTCATGAGATTTCATTTTGTAGAGGTTTAAGCCAGTTAATCCATGTTATAACTCATTTATGTCACATTGCTGGTCTTTACCAACATCTACATATCGTGAACCTGCTTTTATTAATGATACTGAATCTAGCGGTACATTACGAAATACAACAGTAATTGATAATGGAGTAAGAAAGGATGCTGAAAATTTATCTGTAATTGAAGGTGGTACGCAAGAGGGATTAAAATATTATTGTCTAAGATCTGTTATTCGATTAACAGAATGTCTTAATTCAAATGTGTTGGACTGTTCCATGACCTTTAGTGTAGACAAAAATATTTATGTATTAGGTGTACAAGTACCTACACAGATAAATAAAGTAGTAAGTTAAATAATGTTGGAGACGAACACAATGTTCAGATTTTACATTAACCGCTATATATATTATTATTTTTATTACAGGCTACTGAGTATCATTCTAATAATACTTCATATACCGAAATTTTGTATGCTCATCTTCTCGATTCTGATAATACACGATTAACTTACACGCATTTTACGACAAAAGTAAAAATTAATACCCTTGTGGAAATTACGTTTAATCGACCTGTTTATATTCAAAAGAATAAGGTATATATTCAAATAATAATTTTAAGCATACTAGAATGAAAATCTGTAAGTACTTGCGAAAATCATTTTTACTTTTTTCAACTATAGGTTTATCGAGTTGGGGTAGTTTTTAATACATTTGGGTGGTATCCAATTGGACTTTGTACCCAAGATATGACCTGTGATTCTGTATCCTTCTCATTCTGTGTCGGTAATAGAGCGGATAATGTGCGAGATGGTCTCATTCGGTCTATAGTTTTTACATACCATGATAACATGTAATACCAATAATGAAATTGGCTGACGTAAAAATAAATTTAAATACATATATTAAATTTTAATAACAGAACAGTATGTTTTATTCTGTTTTATACTATTGATGTATTATTATATATCTCAAATTATGTTGGTGCTATTATTAAAAACTGTACAAAGATATATTCACATACATTGGTTCTAGTTATAATGAAAGTC
>JACXIL010000247.1:71975-102255 GCA_014737365.1 Bombus soroeensis
GAATAATTGCATTCATATCTAGTTACTGCACTCATATTAATATTTTACCTGAAAAATTTAAGTGTCAATCTTACAATTTTTTTGCCACAAAAATAATATATATTATTTAAAATTATGATGTAATTAATGATGTAATAAAAAAATTATGATATATTTCTATTATGTTTATTTAGTAACAATGTCTAGAATGTATATCAAAAGTACAATAATACACGATCATTTATTATATGTTTTATTAATTGAGTATTTTTCACATTTCTTGAACTAATTACACTAAATTGAATCAAGTAACGTATAACTTGTTTAATTGACAGAACATTAATGACTCCTTTTATCATTGTTCCCCTTGCCTTTACTCAATTTTTCTTGATTTCTTTTATTTTTTATTGAGTTTGGTATATATACAGAATGTCCTGTCTTTTTCAAATGTTCAAATAATTTATTCTTACTAGGAAATTCAAGTTTACACATGACACAACAATGTGCTAAATCTGGCATTTCAATGCTTTGTGATCCATTCCTATTTTTACCTCCATTTTCCTTTTCTAAAGATTTTCTTTTTGCACTTTTAACCTTCTTACTTTTAGATTTCTCATTAGTTGCAGTATTTGTTTCTAAATTATTAGGTAATAATTCTCTTTCATCTATTTCTTTGATTATCTCTTCCTCACATTTCCTTATTTCATCATTGGACAATTTTTGATTATTCTCAACAACTTTATTTAACATTGTCTGCTTGTGTTGCTGTTTTTTGCGTTGTTTCTTTGATAACAAAATATCTTCATTGATATTTAGATCTTCGTCACTAATTTGTTCTACTACTGGATTCTGAACATTTTTTTTCTGTTTTTTCTTCTTTTGTTTCTTAGGTCGCACAATTTCTTTATTTTCTTGGTCGGAAATAAGCTCATCTTCAGAAGTTGTATATTCATTATTATATTTCAGTACTTTAGGTGATACGCGAAGGAAATCATCCATTTGAGATTCCACAGCAAATTTAGATCCTTCTGGATAGCACATTATTCCTTCTGGTTTTGCAAAATCCTTAAATTCTTCATCATCTGATATTAATTCTGCCTCTGAAATTTCTTTTTCAGCACTACTTTTATTCTCCATATTATTTTGAACAGGATTTAATAAAAAATCAGGAATTTGTGAATCTGTTGCTAATTTTTTCTCACATTGTGAGATTGATTCAGAATTAACATCACTTTCTTGAACATTTCCAAATTTGTTACCTTCTTTCATCATAGACAGTTTTATCATTGCAATATTATCTTTATGTCTTTTGGAGTTTTCATGATTTTTAAATGCTTTATGTGTTTTAAATATTTTATTGCAAGCTACACAATACAGAGAATTATCATCTATTGCATTTTCATCATCCATGTCTCCTTCAGAAGATAGATCTTCTCCAAATTCTTGATCGAGATTAGCTTCAATATTTTTAAGCTCTGCCTCTATGTTTGAAGATGTTGACCAATCTGATACTTTATGTTCTTTTAATTGTTTTTGTCTTTCTAATAATTGTTGTCTTCTTCGTTCCTCCACCTTTTTCAAATTTTCTTTTGCATGTTCACTAAGCTTAACTATATGAGCCTGTACTCGTTTATCACGTTTACGTATAAATGCAACTAAATTTCTTACTTGTTCATTTCTTTCTTTCTTAGCTTTGTCTCGAACTTTCTTATTTTCTTTCTCAATAAGACGTGCGACTCTTCTATTAGGAGCATCTCTAATGTCATAAGGATCTAACCATGTAAATGATCTTTTTGTGTTATAACTTTGCCAATAAGCATAAAATTTATGAACAATTTCTTTATATGAACTTTGTGAATCTCCAAATCCTGGAATTTCTTCATCTAAATCTCTTTCTTTCGCAAATTCTATGTCCTCAACTGCTAATTTTTCAAATACATTACGATAAATAGTATAAAATCCTTTTTCATCGTCTCCATAACCCTTGAAACAAGTAGTTGAGAAATATTGAAAGAGATCGATAGAGTCATCCTTATAATCTCCATCAATACCACCTTTTAAAATAGCTTCACGATGGTTGTCATACCAGGTACGTTCATGAGGATCACTTAATACTTCCCAAGCTTGTTGAACAAGTTGAAACTGTTCCTTTGCTTCTTCTGGATTATTTAAATTTTTGTCTGGATGCCATTTTAAAGCTAGTTTTCTGTAAGCCTTTTTTAAGTCATCATCAGAAGCATTTCGTGGCACCCCTAATATCTCATAGTGACACTTCATTGTAGCAATGACTAATATTTCTTATCTTCAATATTACAAATTGTAATTTCGCAATATAAAATTATGTAAATCATACACTACAAGAAGATCATTAAATTGATGATGATATTGATATTGATAACAAAATATTCATATTGTGTATTTCTATTCGTTTACTGATAGTCTCTATTAACATATTTTATATCGTATACGACGTAAAAAGTATTTATATTAATAGATCTAAATACTGTTATATCTTACCGAATGTTTCTTAATGCTTATTTACGATTGAATAATGTCCGTATTTATTAAGAATTATAAAATGATACTAAATAGTTTATTTTACAGCTCTTTAGATGTAATTATGCTATACAATAGCAAGATTCAACAATTTCAGCTTTATATATTGTATATTTCTACATACGTACAAAATATGTATATATGGTTATCTTTACTTCGAAACACTCGTCACGTTTATCTCAAGACTGATCCACATTTTTAAATTATATAGGCATATATAAGTACTTATATTTATATAGTAAATTTTAAATAATTGGACAAGAAGAAAATTTTTTAATTAATATGAATTCAATTAAATATCAATATGATTTTATTTTTAAGTAATGATATATCTTTTTTGTTATCACATTGTTAACGAATATATCTCATCTAGAGACTGATATATTTTTTCATGAATTTCTCTGAAATCTTACATTA
This sequence comes from Bombus soroeensis, assembly GCA_014737365.1. Lineage (NCBI taxonomy): Eukaryota > Metazoa > Arthropoda > Insecta > Hymenoptera > Apidae > Bombus > Bombus soroeensis. Next base: position 74,928 of record JACXIL010000247.1, read on the forward strand.
ATGAAACTAATGCGTGATTCACGTGCTTGTTTTATTAATAATAATGTTAATCTAACAAATTAAATGAATTTTTAATTTAATTTTCTATCTCTGTAATGTAAATATCAAAAAATAATCAAACATATTGTAACTCTTGCTTGCTTCGCTTTATATTGAATTAGAGAGGATTTTACTAGGAATAGGGATCTTTTGACGTGGAACAGCTGATTCTATGCGTTATTCGTCTGACTATTTCCAACATCAAGATGGCCACGGTCGTGAGAGTACAGTAAGGGTTGTATGATTTTTGGCATATATCGCCAGTTACGACGTTTGGAGCCGTTGTCATTAATATTCAGTATTTTCGGTAAATATGTCTATGTTCTTTTACATAGAATACGTGTTGATTTGTTAAAATAATTGCATATAAACGCGATAAAATTAGAACCTTATAAATTGTCAGTGACATCTCGTGAACGTGATATAGCAGACGCCTCTAATTGCTTTTAATAGGTTTTCTTCGAGGACTTAATGTATCGCGTTATAACGATGGCCTTTATGGTAGATGCTTGTCAAACCCTTTCTGCTATGGACGAAGAATTCACTTGCTGTCAATGAAAATACTTGTTATTAATATTAATATAATACTGATTATTTTTTGAGTACTTTATAATAAGGTTTTGTCATTCATTTATCACGGGATTATTTGATTGCATTGTCATTTAACGACTTCCTTTTAATTGTTTCTTTGAATTACTGTTATTTTATATCATCTATGTCAGAGAAGCACATGTTGTAGATTTAGCAATTTTCATCCTTATAGTTTTACAAAATAGACATGTACTTATGCATAGCCTATGTGTTGTATTGTGTTTTTATATTATCAAAACAAAAGCTTTTTCTTTTACTAACTGAAAAAATTAATATGCTGTGCATTTATGTTACAATGACATATTTAAAAATTAAGTTGTGTTCCTTTATATCGTTTACAATAATTATATTAAATAAAGATGTAACACATTTTGTTTTAACATATGAATAAATGAATTTATTCCGAAATAGAACATGTAACGAAAATAACTATTAAATATAAATTTGTGAAAATTTGTAATAGTGTTAAAGTTCAAAATTAAATAGTTGTATCTATGTTTGTAATATATTTTACATTTATAGCATTTAAATATTACTACAGATATGAAAATTTCTTATATTTTCAATCAAACTTGAAATACTTGTAATTGTAGGTTGAATTTTTAAAATGACAGCGGGCACAAGCTTAGTGGTACCCATAGTTTTATGGGGTCGCATAGCTCCAACTCATTGTGTTTCCTGTATCTATTTGTCTCGAGATCAAAAAACATTAGTAACAGGGTGTTATGATGGCCAGATATGTTTGTGGCAAGTAGACCCTGAAACATTGAAGGTAAATGTATAATTACATTTAGTTAAGTTTTAGAAATATTAATATTAGCATTAAATGATTATGTTATTAATCGCATATTAAGATGAGTCCAAGGTGTTTACTTGTTGGTCATACTGCTCCAATAATGTGCCTGAGTCGAGCAAGTGTTATTATGGAACAAAATTATATTGTCAGTAGCAGTGAAAGTGGAGAAATGTGTACATGGGACCTAGTTGATGGAAAATGCAGGGAAGCTGTAAAGCTCACCAGTGTTCATACACAGATGTTGCCTTATGTCTCTGCTGGTGGAGAAGATGTTAGATTGTTTTGTTCGGGGTATACTATAATTATATTATACTTTAAAACAGTATATACATTTCTTTAACAAATTTCTAATTTAAAGAATATTCATTTTATAATTTTAGATACTATCCTGAGGTTTTAGTAATGGACCCTTTTAGTTTGGAAGTTTTATTCACCTTAAGCTCCCGTGTTAATCCTGACTGGATCAGTGCTTTGCACGTTTTGCGGCCGGCCAAACGGAAAGGTCGGTTCTACGTGCATACAAGTTAGTTACACTCCATCACACCTATGCTTTATACCATAAATTGCAACCTTATCTTTCTCTGATTTCTCTACCAATCTGTATTGTGCAAAAATTTATTGCTCTAAAGAGATACTATTTCATTATAATATAAGTGAATTGTTTCAATTAGATATTAAGTACAATATTTATTTGTACAATATGCTTGGTATTTCCTGGCCTATTAATTTTTTTATACACTATCTTTCTGCTCAACAGGTGTTTCCTTTAGATATCGAACAAAGTCGTCCATGAAAATATATATTCTTTGTGCACTATACTATTTAATTGGAATATTTAATAAATTTCGTAATATTTTTTTAGTAAAGTAATTAACAAAGATACAAATTTATATGCATAGATATTTTTATCTTTTTGTAATTTAGAATTTTCTGCTAATTTTTCAAGCAATTAATAAAAAAAGCTTTGGGTATATTAAAAACTTTGCATTTAACTATTTATATATCTTTTCTTTTGTAAAGAGTATTTTGTAATCATTCAAATTGATAGTACTATCTAATATATCTTATATTGTATTATTTAGCGGTGTTAATCTTATTAATTATTATAAATTAATGAAAATTACATTGTTGCAGCATGTTAATGAATCAAATGCGGAGACATATCAGTGTTTTTACACTGGTAGTTAAGGCTCTATCATTTTTTTCATATTTTTTTTCCTCTGATTTTTGATCCTCATTTTCTAGAATAATAAAATCAAATGAGTAGGCATTATACTTGAACAAACCTTTCTTTTATGCTATTCTCCTTCATTCGCATTTCCTTTCACAAAATCATTATGGCATACATTGCATTTATCTACATTAATCACTTTCATATCATTTATGGTATACTATATCTATCGTAAGTATATATTTAAACTGATAATTTCTAGAACAAGTTTAGTGTTTGAATGCAATGAATGCACTTGTATGAAAATTTTAGTGCTGGTATTTTATTAGACAATAAAATACCATATGATTTAAATTTTATTGATTACTAGAATAAAGTTCTATTTTCATATTTTCTATAGAATTTTAAGTAAAGATATTTAAGAAAACTATTTTACTATATAAAATATTATATCTACAATGATAAATTTTATAGAACAAAAGTCTTTTAAGTACATCCCTAGAATTGACAATGAATGAAAAAGAATGTAAATAATGTAAAAAAGTGTAATTTTGCATGTACTATAATTCATCAAGAATATTTTTTGCAATACTAGCACATCAGATATATCTGTTTTTAGTGCATATACATAAACCTTAAAGTTTATATTCCTTAACATACGGTATCTTAGAAGTTGAAAACTTTTAGAGGGCCAGCAAAGCAATTATAAGTCAATAGATTTGTTCTAAAAACTGATCTATGTACATATATGAGGTATGTTTAATATAAATCTCTTGTCAACGTTCAAGCCACTATAGCGACTTTCTGGCTTTCCAAAAGTTGATAATAAGAGTCTGTTAACTAATACAAATGTCTAATAGTCTAATGTATTTTGTCTTTATGTAATTATGCTATATCTGGGAATGAATAATTATTGATTAGATTTTTAAGATGCTCTGCGGATTATTTGGCATGACTCAAAATCTCTTTATAGATAACTGTTTAATTTAATTTGGAACATTTTATTTTGCATGAAATTATAGCACTATATTACAGGGGCTTGATCATTTATGGTTGAAATTATTAACTGTTTTAAATAGTTTGCGTTTCCTACTTTTAGCATATTTATTCATCAATACTACGACAAAGTTTCATAATTTTGTATAAAATTAATATTTTTTCATATGTTTATGACATTTATAAGGTGTCATTTTATTGACCCTTACTAAAAATTCTTTTGCTTAAAACGCTATGACACCTTCTTAGATATAGTTAACGCGCAACAGGCGCTTCCATTCATTTAAAGATGATGTTGTGCTGGCCTTAACGACGACTGGTACAGTCAAGGTGTGGACTCTTCTTGGACATGAGAATCGTAACAGTGAGCCTCTTTATGAACACGAAAGCAAACAAATACGATGTTTAAATGCGCTTGCAATGACTTGTTGCCCATATAATCAGAGGACTGTATTAATTGTATGCTCTAAACATTGGCAGGTATATCTTATTTATTATCATAGTTTCTCAAATTACTTAAATTTGATTTTTACTAATACATCATCCACATTAGATATATGATGCCGGTGATTTCTCCCTTCTATGTTCAATTACTGCACCTTGTGGCGAACGTTGGATGGCTGGAGACTTCTTATCTGCAGACAGAGTAATTCTGTGGAGTGACGAAGGTCGTGGTTATCTCTATAAACTACCAGCTAAGTACGTTTTTAAGTAGAATATCCTTTTTTCTCCTTATTTTATGTTTTTACTATTATATTTAATATTTCATATTTTGGACTTGTTGCAAAGAAGTTATCAATGATGATAAGCATTAAATATTTCTAAAACAAAAGATTCATTATAAAACAAGTTTGAAATATAGATTTATTTAATAAAATATTTATTTGTTGCTTATAGGGTTCTGGTACATCTTGACAGGTAGTTTTTCTAAATTTAATATTGCCAATTATCTTTAATATAAGAATTAACATATCAAGTTTTAATAAGAAAAGATATTTATTGAAAAAAGATGCTTAATCTTATAGCATGACATTAGATACTAATTTGTACTTATATACTCTAACACAAATATTATAATAGCTAACAAATTCAAAAACGATAATGCAACAATTACAATTTAAGAAACGTAAGAAAAATTGTATATAAGTAAAAGCTATATGTAGTAAAAGTAGAAATATTTTGGGAAAATATTTTGTTTTATTATATTATTTTATTTTACAATATATGAAATAATATATTTTAAAGAAACAAAATATATTATTGGAAGCATAGTTAAACTAAAATGTAATATAAATTGGTTGAAATGCAATTATCTATTTTGATGCCAATGTCATTTGCAGTTAATAATTTTTTCTTCAATATACTTCATTTATTACTAGATGCGTAGACGGATCTTATAACCAAACATATTTTTTTCAATTAATTAGAATCTTTAATTTACAGTTTTTGAAACTAAATGCTATTTTATAGACGCACTTGCTGGCAATGCACATTTAATATTTGTTCCCCTTATATTGTTTTACTTCATTTACCATGAACATTCATATTCAATCACGAATAGGAAGTATAAATTATGTATTTTCTATATTACGATGAAAATTAATGACAACATTTTAATGATTAAGTAAAATAATTCTTACAAATAATTAGGAAATGTAAAAGTGTAGTAATGTTGATCTTTGGAAAATATCTGTTATTCCTTTTTCCTAGTAATATTTTATCCTTAATAAGAATATAATTAAATATAGATATACATTTATATCTCAGAAATTTCATGAAATGCCTATAGAGTTCTTTATATGTGAGAATGAAAAGATAGAATGAATATCTTTCTTTAAAGTTTACTTATATTTTAATATGGCAGAGTTTTCATTGAGTTTCCTCGAAAAGCAAAAAAAAAGAACACCAAAAATAATTAAAATAAAAGTTATATTAAAAAGATAATTTTGCTGTAATTAAGTATATTGTAACTATATGTATTTGTAATTTACATATGTTACAAACAATTCATGATATAACTTGTTTTTACGGTGATGTGTCTTTTTCATATAACACACATCTACTGCATTCTACGGTGGATCTGGTGTTCTTCTAGCAAGTTGAAGGGCAAGGCTCTTAGCAGGTAATCCTGCGTTATCTCTGTTACCCACTTTCTTCTTGTATTCTTTATTGCAAGTTTTGTCTCTTTATTTATGTTCTTCATATTTGTTTTGCTACGTATAGTATTCTTCTACAAGTTCACTTTTCTTCTTTCCTATTTCTTATTCCCATTAAAAATGATGAATGAAGTATAATATTTATAAATTTGAAGTGCTTTTTAAAACCATAAAAAAAAAATCAATGACTATATTAGTGACAATATTCATCTTCTATTTTACTATTAGTAATTTACAGATATTTTTTAATCATAGAGTCAAATTAAAGCTGATTAAAAGTTAATTAATTAATTAATAAACAAATTATATGTATTTTCTTACATTTTGTTTGTTCTGACCTTATGTTTAGATTAATGTTCTTTGTAATATGACTATATGATCGTAAAATACTATAAAGAATAAATATGTAATTTCAAATTATACAAATATGTTATAATTGAAATATAATTTGTTATATTATGTCATAATTGCCAGCACAAATATTTCATAAATAATTATTCTTTTGTCAAAATCTATATAGATTATATGATAGAAATTTACATTAAACCAAAATATTATACAGCTGTATTATATCTCTCTGCATTTCATCTTACGTTTTCATCTTTGTCTGTCCTAAGTTGCTTTACATGTATCAATATTTCATATCACAAGTTAGGTAAATAATGGAAACAACTATTTCAATAAAATATAATAGTGCTATGCCAGCTTATGTAGTTTTAGTAAGCCATGCTATATTATTTAGTTATATTTACATAAATAAATTTATACATATATTTAAAAAATCTTTATTTTTGCATTTACAATATAACAAATTATTATGTAACTAATACAAGTAGCATACTAATTTAAATAAATTATAAAAGACATTATTAATTATTTGTATGCATAATAAATCAAGTAATATAAATTAAGTTATTAAAATTAATAAATAAAAAACAATTTACAACAATATTTTAAGCAATAAATAACATGTACTATTTATCGATTGCAAAGCATTTTTATTTTTATGGTTTGCAATTTATTATAGTATATCAAAATCTATTATGAATTATAGTATATGAAAATCTATTATGAATTAATATTCGAAATAATATTATTCCAAGAAAGCAATTTTTTTATTGTATAGTAGCGTTGCAGACAACAAAAATTTTCATACCGCCGGTGTTGAATATGATCAACCTTATCTCTACTGCACTTTGACGCAACCTGGAGTCAAGGTCAGTTTAAAATTGGTATTTAACAATTTTAATTTCCTACAAATTATACACTTCAAGCTAATTAACTATTATGTTTGTTTTTCCATTTTAGCCTCTATCATGTCCACCAGCAATGCGACTAGTTACAGTTCAAAAACAAAGTAAAACGTTAAAGTATTTATTACGTGGTGATAGTGGAGGAGTTGTTCTCTGGACAGTTCCAGAAGTAACCACACAACAATTAGCTCAAATTTGTCAAAATGACCGTTCAACTCCACTTTCATTACCACCAGCAGTAAAAACGAGTATTACAACTGCTTGGGAGGAGATGAAACCATCACCAGTTGGAATATTAGATCAATTAGACAGTGGAGATGGACATGGCATAAAATTAACAGCTAGTATATATTTACCACAACAAAGTCGTTTAGTTGTCGGTCGTGAAGACGGCAGTATTATCATTGTTCCTGCAACACAAACAGTCATGCTTCAATTACTTCATGGCAATCATCAACAATATGATGGTACAATAAATTTATTAATTCAAAAGTAGCAATATTTTTCTTTTCATTCAACTGGGCAATTTGAATAATTATAATCGTGATGTTCATATAAATTTCTTTCAATCATACTTCTTTCTTTTTATTCTATTATGATGGTTTATAGATTGGCCTCCTCACCAAGTATTGTTGGGTCACTCCGGCCGAGTGAACTGCCTTTTGTATCCACATGGAGCAGCACCACGTTATGATAGGACACATCTCGTTTCTGGATCTGTCGATTTTGCTGTATGTTTATGGGATCTTTATGCTGGTACACTCATTCATAGATTCTGCGTCCATGCAGGTGAAATTACACAATTAATGGTACCACCTGATAACTGTAGTGTACGTTCAATCTTTTTTATAAGTACATTATTAACTAACAATATTTCATTATATACTTCTGTCTTTTATCTTACAAATTATACATAATTATAATTTTATTATCTTTTTAGCCTAGAATACAGAAGTGTGTTTGCAGTGTTGCATCAGATCATAGCGTTACTCTGTTATCATTAGCAGAAAGAAAATGTGTTGTTCTTGCTTCTCGGCACTTATTCCCAGTTGTTACGATAAAATGGAGACCATTGGATGACTTTATGATAGTTGGATGTTCAGACGGAGCTGTGTACGTATGGCAAATGGAAACCGGCCATCTAGATCGTGTATTGCACGGTACATACAAATTTTTGAATTTTAATATACCAGTGATATCTTTATATTTTTAAACGTAATAATAAATTATAAATATCATATTTTCGCTATTATGATTTCTGTCAACTAATATATTATTTAGCACCTAATACATCAAGATTTATTCTTGTAAAATTTTAATAAAAATCCGTACAGGTATTATTGCAGAAGAAGTGCTCTATGCTTGCGATGAAAATACAATCGCTGCGTCTGGTGGATCTGCTACTGGTGGTGAACTGGGTTTAGCTAATCCTGCTGTACATTTTTTTAGGTAAATGAAACCTTGCAAAATAAATGATAGGGATATTGAGTAAATTTTAGAACCAAGTCTCTAAAAGATTTTCTTTCTTTTCGTTATGTTTTTCATGTTTTGTTTCTTTAGAGGCTTGAGGCATAGAAATCTGTCTGCTATAAGACATGCGACCCAAAGAGGATTGCATCAATTGCAACAACTTCATGGCGGACAAGGAGCTGATCATGGAAATCAAATAAAAACAAAAGGCACACCTTTAATGATTCAAGGTTTCAGAAGTAATCCTAAAGATCCAGAAAGCCATATTTTATTTTTTGACATAGAAGCATTGATAGGTAATATCTTTTTTAATTTTTAAAAAATATATATATAAAATGTTAATACTTTACATAAAGACGCTTAAAAATTAGATTTATTTGTTCTCTTTTTTACATAGTACAATTACTTAGTGATGAATACGGAGCAATGTCACCTGGTTCTTTAGAAGCACAGGGTCTTATTTCAGCCTCTGAGTATCAAAAAGTTGCAGCACTTACACAGTCTGCTAGTCCAGATGCTCATAAAAAAATTGCAGGTAAACGTTTGAGATATTTTTATTTGTTCATACATATAAATACTAACTTCGAGCATTTAATCGATATCTATATTAATAAAAAAAAACTTGCACAAACATGCCACTTTATAGACTTTTTCGGTCGCGTCAAGGATAAGGCAGGCGACGTTGAACGAATTTTAAAGGAGAAGGATCGCCACGGTATTGTGTTGTTATAGTTTCATTTTGTAAATCGTAGTTTGTATGCAATTTTTTTATATACTTGTATAGAGCAAAAATTTAACAAGATCTTTATATAAAAAATATTGGCCTTATTTCACATATTCGTTTAATGCAAATAATACGATATATAGCCTTCATGCATACTAAAATATTAATCACATGTTTTGCGATGCAGACAGATACATATATTCTTGGATGTAATATAACGTTCAAGCCAAAATTCTACTATTAAACCACATTTGTTTTAAGTACAATATTTTGTTTGAATTTTCAATATTTACATTGAAACTCTTAATCAATTGACATTTTTTATATTGATTCATTAAGGAACACAAATTTAAACAAGGTGTACAACCTTAATTTAAAAAAAATAAAGAAAATTTAAAGAAAGTATTTTATCATGAATTAGCTGTTTGTATTTTTAATTTGCTTAATGCTTGGTAGTATTTCTTTCCTATTAGGCATATTGATTTACACAGATATATTTCCTTTTCGAATATTTATTTCATATGCATAATACTTACAGGAAATTTCATAGTATGTTCAACATTTCAACTGTTGTAGTTAGAAGAATTCATGTTGAAAAAATATACTCACTTATAGCATCTAAAGCCAATTTCTTTCTATAGGTATATTGGCTAAAATGAAGGAGGGCGCAGAGAACGTACATACTAAGATTCAGGCCAAGGTGGAAAGCGTTGGCCTCAAGCCGTCGACTCTCGACGGCAAAGGTTAGCCATGATTTAAGGAAGATGGCAAAATTATTGTACTTTCTACTGTTGAATTACGTGGCATGGATTTTTGTTGTTAGTTTAGATTTGTCATCTGCTTTCCATTTTCTTTTTTTTTCCATATAAAATATATTAATTTATAGTATTTTTTTTAATATCCAAAATACAAACGATTGAAAGTTTTACTAATTTCCCTGGTTTGTTGTATTTGTATACTGATAAAAATTCAAACATTTGTGGATTTTATTATAAATATATTTAATTATTAACTGTAGTATCATTTAGTAAATACATAATGTTATAGTTTTATAAAAATGAGTTGAAAATTAAATACTTTTTAAAAGTAAGAAACACACAGTTAGGTGCTATATTTCGTAAATCATATTTTATACTTCGAACGTTCCTGTTTTCATTGTATTATTTGCTTCTTTTTCTTCCTTAATTAATATACTTAAAATTTACTATACTATTTATTTACATAGGGCAAATCAGAGTTCATAGTATGACTGTAAAGAATTTAAAATCAGATAAGTAGCTTCTAAACGAAACTTTGTGTATATGTAAGAAAGATTGCTTAAAAAATTATTTGCTTACTTTTTCCTTAAATTATAAACGTGATTTTATTTATTTCATCATTTTCATTAATATTTTATCATGTTCTGATGATACCACGCTACATTTTATATGTTAATGTTTTTATTCATAAATTCTTTGTCGTTGTATATTATTGTAAAATTTCTTATACATCTCATTAATCAGGACGTTTAAAACAAAACATATTAATATCTCTTCATTTAAATATTTTTACATCTAAAATGTTGATGTGGGAATGTACAAACAATCTTTAAGTTATAGATTTATGTTATATTTTACTTCTTCAGTGTTTCTTTGTACATTTAGGATTAATAAATTTGCAATTATATTTACAAAATTTTATTCTTTTACAGGCGATAATTGGAATAATAATGAAATTGCGAAAAACAATTTGAAACGAAATGGAGCATTTAGTGAACCAAATGCCACTATGGAAGTTGCTCAGCTTATATTAAGTTTATTACATGCTTGGGGTATCGATCCAGATTTAGATCGCGTTTGCGAAGGAAAGTTAGGTTTATTAAGACCTATGGTTCCTGTTTCATTTGGAGTATTGTCAAAAGGAGGTACGAGCGAATATGATTTAGTTTATTAAATGCATGTAGCTTCTCATGATTCAATCAATATTATTTTTTGAAGGTTACATGTCATTATTATTACCAACTTGGCAAATGCAATTGGAACCAATTGGCGAACCTACAACTCAATTAGAACAACGTTTACCAGCAGAATTAGTTAGACAAGAAAGACTTACCAGAGCATTTACAGCAAGGGCACATTGGGAGTTATCTACCACATTAACCAGCAATCATTTATTAGCAGTAGTAGCTTTAGCAAATACTTTAATGTCAATGAACAATGCCACTTTTGTACCTGAACAGGAACGAAATCGTAAAATGCATAGGTGAATAATTAATATTATTTGTTTTTCTACCCTTTTAAATATCTGATTAAAATTAAGTAAGAATTTTATCTACACTTTATTTAATATACTTAGGCCTGGTAATAGATCTACAGTTAATTGGAATAAAGCAGAAGAAGAAAATGAAGAAATTTATACAGCGCAACAAGCACAGATTAAGCAAGGTTGGTCTCTCTTAGCAACATTACACTGTGTACTATTGCCCGATAAAATAGTTTCACAAGGTGGTGTTAAGACTTTTAAACGGCCTCAAGTTGAAATGATGGCTCGCAGATGGCAACATCAATGTCTTGAGGTTTGTTAGCACTGATGTATATAGAAAAGTGTATAAAACTTGTAATGTACAAAATAATAATATTTTAGATTCGCGAAGCTGCTCAAGCTTTATTACTTGCTGAATTAGGAAGAATGGGTCCAAAAGGAAGGAAAACACTTGTAGATAGCTGGTCACAATATCTACCAATGTATAGCACTCAAGAACCTATTGCACCACAATCGCAAAATCAAAGTCCACCAGCTCCAGGTAGTCCAGTTCCACCATCTGAATCACATACAGAGGAGGAAGATGAAGAAGAGGAACTGGCAGAAGGTAAGAATAAATTATAAAATTTCGCTTATATAATTTTAGTATTGGAAGAAGTATTTAATTTCTTTACATATATTAGCAGAAATAAATGTAGCTAGGAAACCATCGAGCGTGGCGGAATTAAAACGAAAGCAAACGACAGCGGTCGTATTACTAGGGGTAATAGGTGCAGAATTTGGACAAGACGTTACTACCACAAATCAGAAAAGAGATAACGAACAAAGACGAAAGAGTTCAATTGTAGAAGGTTTTGGAATAGGAAATAATAATCTTGCCAGGCATACTAGTATGGCACTCACGCACTTGTTACACGCACCTCACTCTCCGAAATTACCTTTACATACGGCATTGCGAAGAGCCGCAATTGATCTCATTGGTAGAGGTTTCACTGTTTGGGAACCATATCTTGACGTATCGAAAGTAAGAATCGTATTAACAAATTAATCCTATAATTGATATAATTTATAAGCGAAAGTAAGATTTGTCAATGTATCCAATACAGGTATTACTGGGATTACTAGAAATGTGTTGCGATGCTGATAAATTGGTACCAAATATGACATATGGCCTTCCGCTTACACCTCAAGCTGATACCTGTCGTACAGCAAGACATGCTTTAACTTTAATAGCTACTGCTCGACCTGCAGCATTTATTACTACGATGGCACGAGAAGTAGCGAGATACAATACACTACAACAAAATGCGCAAACATTAAATGTAAATATGGGTGCAAGTGTTTTGGTTAGGGCAAAACCAGAAATACTTAGGATTGTTGAACAATTAATTGATAAAATGCAGAGTGAAATGAGCGATCTCTTAGTTGAGGTGAGAATAACTCAAACTACTATGAAATTGAAACATGATTGTATATTTAATATAATAATTAATAATAATAATAATAATAATATAATAATTTGTAGGTCATGGATATTATCTTACATTGTTTGGATCCAGGTCATCTTAAGACTAAACCATTGAATGATGTGTTTCCAGCAGTATGTAGATTTAATCAAGTAAGTTGAGTTATGTTAATATTGTTTATATAATTTTTTAAATACTTAGCTGATAATAAAATATCTATTTATTTCAGGTAAGTCATTGTCCGGCAACACGCAGAATAGCAGTAGGTAGTCGCAATGGTCAGCTCGCTTTATATGAATTACGAGGCAATGTTAAATGTCAAACAGTACCTGCACATGTTGCATCTGTAACTGCATTAGCGTTTTCACCTGAAGGCAAGTTTCTGGTTAGTTATTCTTGTACGGAAAATAAATTATGCTTTTGGCAGGTAAGATGTTCTCTATTTATTTATATATGTTGCTGTAACTCACACTAATCAATTAGTCAATTTTATTGTTAATTTAAGTAATTTTCAATGTTCTCAGCAAACAAGTAGTGGTATGTTCGGCCTAGGGAACTCTCAAACACGTTGTGTGAAATCATATAGCACTGCACCCATTAACGATGTAGCACGATTAAACCCTATGCGACTAGCTCGATTGATATGGATAAATAATCGAACAGTTACACTAATGCTTGCTGATGGATCAGAAACACGATTCAATGTTTAAACTGTGAAGATGCTCCCTTTTATCCCAATAATGAATGAATAAAGATAAGTACAGTATAAAATGGGATCAGCCTATAGCAGAAATATGGGATAACTGTTTTAGGCAAAAGCCAAAAAAATAGCCGAAAGTGATGTCGTGAATATTGGTGCGCTTATTGGTACTTAATAGTACTAGTGCTAAAATAATTGGATATCATATGGAGTATAAGCAAATGAAGTTTATCATTGCACGACGCAGGATATGGCTTAGCGATTATCGTCAAGTATGGTATGAAAAATTGTTCTTTCTTTTCAATTTCTTACACTTATCTATCTTTTTATTTCATATATATATATAATTTAAATGTTTCATTTCTTGGTCGCGCACGAATATGATACATTTTGGTGTTTTCATAACACACAAGAGAGTTTGATGCCGTCAGGTTTTAACAAAAAGTATTTTTTTTATCTAGTAATTTAACTGCGTTATCACTTCATTGCCAACAATGTAGTTATGATACTAAAGTATTTTATTGGAATTTCGTGAATTTAGATCAAAGTAAAATAATACGATGAAACGCTTTCATACTGTCACATGTATATCATAGAAGTTGTTAGTTATTTCTACATGAGGATTTGTGTGGACGTGTGCTGTACTGTACATTACGCAATGTTACATTATTGCGTATACTATTCAAAACCATGATTACATATTCCTGAAATCCTGATATAATAGATAAAAAGATGGTTACCATATGAAAAACTGGAACCTCGCGTTGAAAGTACATACCTGTGTATATATACATATAAAGAAGAAAAAGAAAAGAATTCTCGCTGAAGATTTGTATATACATAATGCAATGGCGAATCGTATAGGTCAATATAATAACTTGTATGAACATCATATATTTAATTTGTTTATGTATAATTAAACGCTTCAAATGAATTCCTGTTTTACAAATTTTACATGTGTTATTTGCCCGCGTAATTTGTACCGCTTAACGAAAGATAAATATTTCCGTATCTTAGAATGATATACGTCGAGATCTGATTCCTACATCTGACTAATAATTGATCACGCATGTTTCGGTACTTAGGACTAAGGCTGGAATAGAGAACTACACGGGCGTTTAATACGCTGCGTGTTGCATATTACGTTTCCCCGCCGAAGCTGGATCTTGAATGGATGAGCGTTTTACGGGCATCTTACACGCTACGGGTTACACACCGTATTCAGGAAGAATTAATTCGATACAAAAATGAATTTTGTACAGCCTTGATGCCTTACTAATCTATGCGTAATATTAAAAAACAGAAAAAAGCGCAATAGTCGTTAGTGAATATATATCGAACATTTTTCAATCACGTTTTTACTTTTCACTACTATGTAGTTAAACCGATACTAAACATTGTATCATCGTATCGTATTGCCAGAGTGTTATATTTTCAAACTTTGGCGAAGAAAACGGGACGTGCAAGACGAAGCGTATAAAACGCCCGTGTAGTTCAAGCCTAGAAGTCAGTCTAGACATACACATACAAACACACGCGCGCGCGTGTGAGAGAGAGAGTGAGAGAGAGATTAATTTTTAAAGCAGTTATACAGAATTCAAGATATATTTTACAGTTACCTTACGATTTTTATAAATATTCTACGCGAAAATTATTAGTAATATTTATTTCGTTTAAAATGAAGCGATTGAAAGATTAAAGCTAATCTATATATAGGTATTATCCATATGTGAAGTGTGTTGCTTCTTTTTTTATTTTTCCTCGTGAAATAAAATTTTCTCCATTCTTGAGAAGATGGATAAATAGTGAATATAGACGATAATAAGTTCGTTTAGTATAATTTATTGTGATTATTGTCTTTTATGAATTTTGCACAGTATTCTGTGTAAATAGACAATGATCGTGTATACATATGTGTATATGTTTTAAAAATTGATAACATTATTCAAGTTATTACAGATATTGTGACAAGTCCAGCGAGGTATACAGTTGTATGTATGTAGAATCCTTATGTTACGATTTAGTTACCTATCATAAATCGCACAAAATCATGAATAAATTTTCTAAGAGATTGTGCTAATCAAGCGAAATGTAATGCATATCTGTTAAAACTTTTGTTATCGGTGATATATTGCGTTTATTAAGTTGATTCGTTACTATTTTAAAAATGTGCAAAGTTTTATTATCTTTTTTCAACGATATTTTAAACTTTCTATCAACGAGTGTTGATAATATGAAGAATATGAAGAAAGATATTATAGAATACTTTTAATAGTTTAGATCTTTTCTCTTATTTGAAATATCAGCAGAAAAGTGAATAGAAAGATGGAACTAACATATTTATCGATAACAAAACTTAAAAGGTATTAGATTCGTAATTATTGCGAAGGCTAAGAGACATTTGTACCGCAAGCATTTGTCACGCAGGCGTGTCTAGAATCGGTACCAAAACAAAATACTCGTAAGTAGAAGCCGAAAGAAAGTGTTGGTTTTAGAAACATGTACGAAAATGACGAGATTCATTTCTCAATCATAATATCCTACCGCCAGAAATTAAACAATTTCAATGCGTTACACATACGCATACATGTATCTTGTATATATATATAAAATCAAACTATGCCTAATTGTAACTATGTAATTATTTATGTGTACATTATATTTTATCGTGCGCTGCGTATGACCGAATGAAATTGGATCAATAATGAAAATGATCGATAACCATTATTCTTATCGATCATTCTCTTGTAGTCAATAATAATTGTCAGTGATGGATATTCGATATTTCCAGATTTTAACATAAATAGATTTCTATATAGAAACTTTCGATAAATTCTTACAATTTTTATAAAACAACTTTTCCAAATTCCACTATTCCTACGAAATATTAAACGCGATGTATCAATCTTGTGGAAAAGTTGGATTGTTCATGTAGTATTTATATGAAGTGTGTGGAACAACATTTAAACGTATAAGTCTCTAAAAGTCTCATATTTTTATCTTCAAATATTTGGATTTCCTATTATTTCAATGCATTCTATCGTTCATTTTAAATGCAATATGTGACTTTCGATTCCATCACTAAGAGCTGTTTTACACGGAGATATGATTCTATTTATGTAAGCGCATGTAATATTTCCGAACTATCTATCACGAATTGTGATGCATGTATTTCCGTGTGAAAGAACTCTAACGGTAATGTTAAAAATGTAAAAGGAATGTGACGCACGTGTTGTTAATCGTTATGCAATAATTAAATGTATTTAAATGTATCCAATGTGAAACGCGTTGCGTTAAAGATCCGATAATATATATATATATACACTATGAAGACGAAGATCTTGATCTTGATGAATCTTATGCTGTCGCGTTAATTACTAAAAAAAAAAAAAAAAAAGAAAAGAAAGAAGAAAATCGTTTATATTTGAGGAAATACCAAAACATCCATTTCTTAAGTTGCAGATGATACAACAGACGCCTCTAATTGGGATTAGAAGGCTATAATTGAAAGCTTTAATAATAGCAATTTTTACAGAAGAGATGATACGTATTATTTAAATAAACGTTCAATGTTGTATTTGTAAAAAAGCACTAACTGTTCACAAACTAAATGAGATATTAGTTTATATATAATTCTATAAATTTAATTCCCCGTAAAATAAATTGTTAGAACTTATTTCGTTATTTTCATTTATAGTTATATTTGTTAATTAGAACTACTTTTTTCGTCGTAGACTATCAATCGATCACGTCCTTTTAATTCTAAATGAATTTACATTGAATACAATACCTCATCTTTGTAATATTACTTATTTATTACTGTTTACATTAGTCTCTAAGTTCATTAAATCGCATTTTAATACATTTTTATCGTGTGAAAAGGGGACAGGAGGAAAAATAGAAGATTTAATGAATATTCTGTAGTATTGTGTGTAAAATTTTAATTTCATGCTTAATTTATACTTCCACCGTAAGCGAGGATGCATTATATTTCAGAGCAATGTGATACTACACAAATGGATGTTACGAACGAAATTAATGTTTTAACAATAAATTACATGTATATATATTTTATTAAAGTAACATAAGAATTTTAGCCATTACTCATTCTAAATATACAGTAATTAATATCGTATAAAAAAAGGAGGATGAATTAAGCTTCGTTTAAAGTTAAATTTAAAATAAAGCTTCTGAACATGTGCAAAGTCTCTTGATCCATATTATAAGTAACCAACGTCCACTGATTGTACGTCACACATCTGAAACCAAAAATCCTAACTTTTTTACATGAATAACGCAAATACTCTTTATTTATTACTTTTCCGATAAGCTTTAGAAAATACATCAAATATACTTTTTGTGAACATTGTTTAACATACGTATTCATAAGAATATTTTAATTGATGAGGCGTATCACTTTCCTAGAGTGCTAATAAGGCAAAGTACGTTGAATTGCGAACGTGTTCACCCTTAGTCATAATGTAAATCGAAAAATTTTATATATCAAACGCATAAAAAAATGTTTAATATTTTTTTAAATGTTTTATGATATGGAAATACATAATACAATAATTCTACGCAAAACATAGTAAAATATTTGAAATTTTGAATCTTTGAATATTGGAATATTGGAAACTTTGAATATTTGAAATTTTGAATATTTAAATCTTTGAATATTTGAATATTTGAAACTTTGAATATTTGAATATTCGAATATTTAAATCTTGGAATATTTGCATGTTTGAAATTTTGAATCTTTGAATATTTGAATATTTGAAACTTTGAATATTTGAATATTCGAATATTTGAAACTTTGAAATTTTGAATCTTTGAATATTTAAATCTTTGAATATTTAAATCTTTGAATATTTGAAACTTTGAATATTTGAATATTCGAATATTTGAAACTTTGAATATTTGAAATTTTGAATCTTTGAATATTTAAATCTTTGAATACTTGAATTTTTGAATATTCGAATAGTTGGAACTTTGAATATTTGAATCTTCCAATTCTTGAATATTTAAGGTAGTGTCCTGAATTAGAGCGTTCGAAAATAGCGTTTCTTTGTGATTTATTTTAAAAGGGTAAGAAGGACGTGATGTTTTTGAGTTTCGAGGTATGCTTTTATATATATTTGAAGAATACAAAAAATTTTTTGAAGTAAAAAAAGAAAATTATAACAGATTTCTGAGCCTATTTCATGGACGCGTTGTCGCTGCAGTCTTCAATTGGTTAAAAAGTTGCAACTCGTAATTCTTGACTGAAGCAAAAAACTAAAAGAGGATTAAATTATTATATATTTTTCTTCTATACGAACCACCCAAATGCAGAAAATAGTATGAAATTTAAAAATTTTGGCGGGTTTAAAGAAAAAATGTGTCTTCAGAGGGGGGACAAAGTAAACTTTATGTTGCTATAGAAATTATTTAAATAAACTTTTTGGCAAAAGAATTTGGTTCATATAGAAGAGAATTTAATACTTATGAAAAAGAATTTTGGTTCAATTGAATAGGTCGTTTAGTTTTTTTGCCATCTTCTTAGCCAATTTAGAGAAATCGTGAAAATAAAAACTGGAGAAAACGCGTTTTAAAGTTTTCAATAGGAAAAAATATCAATTTTTAGTTATTTGCGTTGATAATCTGCTAATCATTTATTCGTGGTCCATATAACAGTCCTTCTACTTCTTCAAAAGCCTCATTTTGATGCATTTGATCGAGTCTACGAGCTGTACGAGCCTCTTCACTGCTAAATGCCTGGCGCTTGTTCTGTCTCCCGATCCGTTGCGTGTCAGCGATATTGTAACCCCAAATTCTTTTTACCCTGACGTCACCTTAGGCGACCACCTCTAAATATTCTCCAGACAGTTGATACCTCTAAATATCCATCCGGACAGTTGACACTTCTAGATATCCTCCGGTCAGTTAACACCTCGCCACCCTGATAAGGAACTTCCAAGAATAATATCCCCTCAATCATTTTCATTGTTCTCGTTTAGTATTTAGACTCCGAATAATGACGGCCGAGCCAGTCTGGATTATAAGCCGATACTGGAGCATTGTAATATTGGTACTCAAGGGTCTTCGACTCTTGAGAAATGAAGTTTTTATATATATCACCACGAGAGTTATTTTTTACGTGACAATATCAGCGAACATTTTGCACTGATTGCCTATACTCAAATTAAGCAACTGCATGACACTTGATGTGACATTGAATACCCTTCGTTGAACATACCTGCAGCCATGTAGGCAGCAATTTCAACAATTTTTTGGCCCGAATTCAGGTGTTTTGGAGTGATGAGCCAAATCGTTGAGTTGAACAACTCATTGGAATTTTGAGTATAACCGCCTAAGCATCGCGTTAGAAGGTTATCGTTTGAAAGATCTTCATAAATTGGGCGAATGTATTTTTCAACTTCTTTATTAATCAATCGATCTGGATGCTCGAAAGATTTTAATTGATACATGGATTCTCCTTTGCGCCATTCACACCAACTGTCGGCGCCAACTGGACAATTATCGTGCCGAGGAGACTCATCAATTGAACAATAATGATTCAGCGTCGCTATTATAGCTTCTTTTATCTTTAGGATAATTTCCCATGATATTCTTACGATGTGTATGCGTCAAGAGTCCGAAAAAAACTAACTGTAGATGCTAAAAACTACTAGGTAAAGCCATGTGTGCATTAAATGAATCATACATATTTACTGTTTCGTTAGTCAGTAAGTCAGTCTGTATTCTACAATTGAATTGTAATATTGTCGTATTAATAAAGCATACGCGAATGGGCTATCGCTCATTCGCCTTTTTACACCTCGTCATTTATTACGTGACACTAGCACGGACGCTCACAACACCCTTTTTCCTCAGATCTACCCTCCACCCACGTGGAGTTCATGAGCAGACCAGAGGTCGTTTAGCGGTTCGGAAGTAGATTTTTCTACTCTTTACAACACTTCATTTTTCTTTCTTTCTCTTACATTTTTATCTCTTTGAAGGTATAACCGCCATTTTCGTTAGATGAAACAAACCAAATCTGCGAGTCCAAAGGTCCAAATTAGTAGACAAAGAAAAAGATTTATAGTGAACTTCCGGGATGATAACGTGAATCCACTCCGACCGTTAGATTGACTGAAATCGCATTCAGTAGACAAAGTTACTCAGATGTAGGCAGGATACCGAAAGATAAGATCCTCAGGTTTAAACAATATATGCAAAAATTGTTTGATTCCGTTCGTCAAGTTTAAGTTTTTCAGTGCTTACGTTTTGTTAAATAAATTTTTTTTGTTACCGATAATTTAATTCTTTCTTTTCACCTTTTACGATCCGAACTCTCTCAACAAAAAAGGCCACTTGTCTTGACGACACTGTCGAGAGTCCCATCGTTCGAGTAGTAGCACACATGAACGGAAAAAGCTCGGGAATTTCACATTGTATTTTAGGACCCAACAATATTGATAGTTTTGGTATTTCGGGTCAAATACTGCAATAAAAAAAAAATAACTGTTTAGAAAATTGTATTTAGACGATTTTCTTCTATTATTTATATATTAAGTTTCAGTATAATATACGAACAATAATTGTCATCTTTTATTCAGAACTCTAGCCAAAATTTCATCATAATAAGTTTACAATAAAAACATTACACAAGTATTGCCTACTTAAGCATCCGCGGTCCACGAGCATATTGGTGATATGCATCATCTAGGCAGTTAATCATTTTGAGAATTTAACTGAGCGAAACAGATATGATGGTAGGAGAAGGAAACTGAAAGATAATAGCTGAAAAATGAGGTTACGGGAGTACACGACAATGAGGAGCAAAGAAAATATAAAAAGAGCAACATGGAAAGTAATGAATGTAATGAGGCAATAAATCAAATTCTTGCTGCGCAGGGAGATAAAAGAAATAAGAAAGTATAAAGGAACACACGAATGTACGAGAAGAGATGGGGGGATGGGGTAAGTGAAGGAGGCAGGAAACTTCTGGAAAGAGGAAAAGGACTAAGGAGTAAGAAAGACGAGAAACATAAGTTTAGGAAAGAGGAATGAGAAGTACGGGCTAACAAAGAACGTACGAAAAAAGACAAGTTAACCCCTTGCCTTACGATTTAAGTTCCAATCAGCGCGTACAGTAACCATCGACATGGTTGGTCAGACGTCGAGTCATTTCAAAGTCTGGTTGAGCGTTCGAAGTTGTGCAAGGTACAACTACTTTTATATTGCAAGATGTTTGATAAATAATTACTACCGATTGATCATTGAACAAGATTTTTAAGGAGGCTGTCTAGGAGGCTACAGACAAGATATTTGAAGCAATGACTCTGACAATTCTTAGTTATAGGATAAGCGTACGAGGCACGTAAATGAAATAGAAAAAATACACATTGGATTTTTTTAAAAAGCTTCTATAGTCTTGCCAAACTGTACACCAGATCATATGATTGTTAGGCTAGAAGCTGGCAAGCACACAATCAAAGCAAGAAGTAACGAAAAGGATGCCGGTCTAATGGGTTAGAATGTGAAAATGACAGAACGGAGGTCTTCACAGAGATGTTACAGAGAATTAGTAGGTTCGAATGCAAGGAGCCAAAATATTAAAAGAAACTGGTAATCTAAGGTGAAAGAGGGATTAGAGAAAGGATAAACTAGTTAGAAACAGAAATATACTAGAAAAGGTAAAAGGTTGTCTCATACAACAAGATAGGAACGTAATGGAAATATCCACGTACAACACGACATAATTATAAAGAGACGAAGAATTTAAGGATGTAGAATAAGAGAAAATGATGAAAGGAAGCGATAAAGGAAGAGAAAATCTGCAACTTGTGTAGCAAATAGAGAAACAGTAGATAGAGAAGAACAAGAGGACAGAGAAAATTATTACAGCAAAGAAGAAAGATGTTAAATGACTGCATTACTTCATGGAATACAAGTATATAACATACAGTTGAACACAAGTCAATTTGACTAAAAATATAAAGAATATGACAAGAATCAAAGAATAATACTTATCATCCTTAAATTTAAAAAAATAATATAAAATAGATTTAATGTTGTTAACTAGAATTATTACCTATATACATTCAAGATTATAATGTGCGTAAACTTAAACGCAAAAAATTTAATAATAAAAGGATCGGAAATTTGTTCAGTAATGTAACGCACGATGCAAAATCAATTTTAGGTCGGTATCTTTATTGAATAAAGGAAAATTTCAATACACTTGACTAACACACATCTTTTTTCAAACCATTATTCAAAAAATTGAATGAGATGTATCTTTATCGATTACTATTATTTATTTATCTTTTATGTATGATTTGCTTATTATTTTGCATCGTATACGATGTTACTAAAATTACCAAAGATTTGTTACATATAAATCAATCGTAGGGCTTGAGATTTCACGATATGCAATCACCTTGCCTTGTCGATGAAGCTTTTATAATGTTTGCTTACATTTATAGCGCATCGTCAAGTACGTAACTTTAACTTGTAATATTACAGTTATCAAGTAGCATATCGTTAGGAATCTATATGCTATCAAATCAAGGTCCTTATTGGGCCTTTTCTTTCGTAAATTTTAAGAACTGAAGGGAATAATGATAGACGCTAATCAGAAATTTAAACATGCAGGCAGCACTACATCTATCTTTTTGTCATTCGTATAATTGATAGTAAAAGCATGATAGTTGTTATTGTCTGAATAAATAATCACCTTTTAAAGTATGATATATCACCAAAACAATTCCACCTCATAGCAGTTTCTAACGTCCTAAAAAAGAAAAAAGTGCAATTACCAATTGAACGTACCTAAACTTGAATATATATGAATCTTTGTTTTTCTCAGTGAAAGTGTACACGTTGGATTTTTGAAGCTTCGTCATTATGCTCAGCCCCGAAAGAAAATCATCATTATATTTCAGAAATTTTTGCACAAAATAAGTTATATAAAATGAAAAAGAAATATGTGGAATTAAATATTCTGTAGGTTTAATGTACCGTCGAAATAATTACTTTAAAAAATGTATATTACCTTAAACACTCCTATTCCAAAACGATGACTTGCTGTGCGTATAGCGTACAAAATTAATTTTTTGTTTCATTTAGTCCATCAGGTCCATTAAGTACGAAGAAATATTTAAAGGGATGATTAGTTAAATCGAAACTGTATGATGATCACATATGCCTTATTTTAATTCAACATTTGATATAACCATAAACCTTCTAAACTTTTGTAACATGATTAGCGTTATTAATTCCGACACGTAAATTTCGACACATCTGTATGTTTTACTCCTGCAAAACAAAAAGCATTTTATTAGTATTATTATTATTATTGTTATTGTTGTTGTTGTTGTTATTATTATTATTATTATTATTATTATTATTATTATTATTATTATTATACGAGCATATACATGTTAATTCAAGTGAAAATTTTGAAGCAATACACCCAGGACACGTTGAAATAATCATTGAAATATCTTTCATTAATCACATATTTGTCATCGTAGAAAAGAATGTTGCAAAAGTATATTTAATCTTAACTTAATAAATAGAGAAGAGCAAGACAACATTGAAACAAACCTTATGATTTCGCATGCATTCTTTTGCACACATTTTGCGTTTGTACGTTGAATACACACACGAGATGGTGAAATAGATGCAATTAAATGTGAAGTGTGCAAATCTATAAATGAAAATTCCATTATCAGAGAAGGTGATATGTGGTGGTATTTTGTATAATTGTCTTAAATTCTATATAATTAGTGTATTAAAAAAAAAAAAAATCTAGAAAACCTAGAATAAGTGAAAATTAGATATAATTATATCATATATAATCTCATTATTCCATATTATAATACAATCCAATATAATAATAATCATTCGTTTGACTCTTAAAGGTATATAATGGTTTTTATGTAAATTTACCTTTTTACTTTTCAATAGATTTTATTCATTCCCTCAGCTAGCAACTGCTATTAGTATCTGTAAACATAAATACTAACGTAAATATTTTATATAACAATATATTAAAAGTTTTAATACAGTATGTAATGAATTAATACTTTTTGTATATAAATTACATTTGAAGTTAACGATTGCAGATCGTTACAATCAATGAAGCGATTGTTCACAGAGATTACTTCCGCATTTTAAACTTCAAGAGTATATCTTGTCAAGTATAATAATACCTTTCATATAAATATGAACTCTGTTACACGACATGGAGCATTTTTCACCTCTTCGATAATTAAAATTGTGTAAGTAAAAATTCATGTTACGTATATGTATAATAAATGTATAACTGTATAAAAAAAGTAATAACTTATAATTCAACTTGTATTTGTTAATTATTTCGAGAAAATACATTAAGAATATAATATCGTTTTATATGCAGTTTTATACAGCGTAAAACATGTAAATTTGCAAATAAATTAAAATTAACAATTTTCAAAACATAGAAATAGTATAGACTGCATAGGACTTACAAACGAAAATTATTTATAGGTATAACTATATACAGTTTCAGACTTTAAACATTAAAATATCTAACCTTCTTAAATNACCCAAGGAATAAGTATAGCCAATGCGATATTTCAGTTTTGTTGTTCAAGTAACAATTAGATATATCAGCCTAGATTTCAATAATGAACCCAGACAACCTTTGCTAAAGTTGGTATACAAGAATATTTTGGTTGTCATAGGTAAAAACACGGACTAGGCTGGTAAATTTGTACGCAAGTATTATTAGGTGTTTATAAAATTATATAATAATAAAACGATTAGATTTTCATAAGGGTTAGCTTGGTTGAATATGAAGTCAATGGTATATTGAATACATACAATTAACAAAATAAACCATTCTATATCGTAATTTCCTATTTGTTTGCTAATTTTGGATAACGTTAGAAGTTCAAGTTTCGCTGGTAAAGATTACAAATTATTAGACTCGTTCAAAAATATGGAGCTCCTTAATTGCTGAAATATAATTTATGTATTCAATATTAAGTAAATAAAGGTTAAAATGATGAAATATATGTAACATTTATGTTATGTACAATTTATAATATTTTATAATCTTTACCATATACTCATATAAATGTCCCACCCGAAGATTAAAATAGAAGTACGCATAATAACAGTTTTACAAAGTCTACTCACCTCGTACCAGTAGTTTCACTGACTAGCAGTTTCAAGTATGTAAGCCTATCTTGTGATTGCAGACTCTCCTCCGTTAAGAGATTCTTGATTAACAACAGTCAGTTTATATCGCGCATTATTAGGAATTTCAAACAAATGCGTATTACTTGCACATAACAGTTTCCTTCGATAAAGAAATTGGATAACTTTGATCGCAAGAAATACTTATTTTCATATAATTCATATTATTATTTAGACACTCATTCAATAATGACAATATTTGTCATGTAATGTGTATAGGCATTCCCAGAAAAATTCTCAAATAAAATTATAGTAGTCAGATCAGATATCCTTTTTTCATAATCAGTTTAGTGGTGTGTTTAAAGTAGTAAAGATTCTCGTTCATTAAGGCCTCTTATGTATACACATCTCATGTGTTTATATAATGTATAAATTATATAACGCCGATATGTTAAGAACATGTTCGTTAAATAGCTATGTTTTGCCAAATCTCATTGTAAATGTTCACTTTCATTCAGAAAATACAGGGGATTTTATTCAAGGGTATCTAATAGATGATTTTGTATTACATTTTGAATGCACCGTCTATAAAATAGCAATTATTATAATACGAGAATACAATAATATTAAAGGAAGTCATGTTTGGAAATTCTTCAATGACGATTCACGTAAAAATCACATTATAGGGGTAAAATTTTACAGAGAGGCACAAAATGTGGGTAAAGAATAATGAAGTATAATGAAGAATAATTTCAAATGAATTTCATGAAAATATACATTCCTGCAAGAATTTGTTCACTGTTAAAAATTATCGCATTATTGAAAACTAGAAATAAAATGTGTGATGTCCATTATGTCGAAGGTTTCCTGAAAGAAATGTGGTGATATATTTGGAAATAATAAACTTGTAATAAAAGTATACCAGATAATATTACTTTTTCACCATAACCTTTTTAGTTTTCTCCAAGCAAATACTTCTAATTATACTTAATTACATTATATTATGCTTACTTTTATTTAGAACGTCAATATCAAAATTTTAATTTACTCCCAAAATGAGGGAAATGTACTGCAAACACTTTTATATAAGGATGTTTACTACTTTTTCATGGTTGAAATTTATCTCAGATGAATCCTTAGAATTTTATAAAAAGAAATATATTTTAATAGTATTATATATCAGTATTTAAGATAGAACATAATACTATGGTTATTATCATTTTTTTTGTTTTAACTATAATATCCCTATCCTCTTTTTAGGGAATTCATAACTCACGTTCAAGTTAGAAGAACAGTTTAACAAATATACCATCATTATCGAAATATCCTCGCTTAATATTCACCTATAAGCGGTGATGATTAGTGGTTTAATAGTAAAATAAGCTTAACACCTCCGAACACACTTCTTTCGTATATTTCTATAAGAAGAGTAATATCTGTCGTATAATTACTCTTCAGATTCTTATAAAAATCTATTTGTCAAGTATTCTAGTTCTTGTTTCAATCCGTAGTTCTCCATAAATATCAACCCATCATGGTATAAACTTTTCT